>CAMOHE010050181.1:0-48196 GCA_946598075.1 Artocarpus hirsutus
GGGCTACCACGACGGTTTTCTCCAAAAACCGTCGTGGTAGCTTTGGGCCTACCATGACGGTTTTTGGAGAAAACCGTCGTGGTAGCCCTAATCTTCCACGACGATTTTCTCTAGAAACTGTCGTGGTAGCTCCGAAACACGCACCACTTTTTTACCTTGCCCATGAAGATACCACGATGGTTTTTACATAAAACCGTCGTGGTAGCCCAAAGCTTCCACGACGGTTTTTCAAAAAACCGTCGTGGTATCTTCCCAACTTCCCACGACGGTCTTCGTTTTCACGGGCTAACTTGCCGCGCATTTTTGCCCTTTACACAACGGTGTTTGTGAAACGGTCATGAAATAAAGGTCGTGTAATCAATATTTTCTTGTAGTGATCACATATATCGATATGTATAAGTTCTAAGGTGTCTTTACATCTATTAGTTTCTAGTTTCGTTATGTTTATTTATTTCCCTTTGATGCACTCAACATAGACTTGAAAGTCTATCAAATTTAAGGGGTCAAAAATTCTACCAAACATAAGTCTTTGAATTCTATTTTTAGGGATATGACCTAAATACTTGTGCCATAAAGTGGCGGATTCCTCATTTAATTTATGCTTTTTACCAAGTATACTGGTATGATAAGAATTAATATTTTCAAGCATATAAAGATTATAAATTAAAATACCAGTACCAATAAAATTTGAATTTTGAAAAGACTAACTTTATTATTTCCAAAGAAACAAGAATAACAAAATTTGTCCAAAGTAGAAATAGAAATTAAAATCTATCTAAAGACGGTGCAATAAAAGTCTCATTCAAATCTAAATAAACTCCAGTCTTTAACAATAATCTAAAGTTTCCTATAGCTTCAGCTGTAACTTTATTGCCATCGCCTACAAAGATGAATCTTTCAGCATCACTTAACGGTTGGCTCCATAAGCAACCCTACATAGACATACTTATGTGAGTAGTAGCAGAACCAGAATCTACCTACCAAGTATCTTTAGGTACGGAAGCTAAATTTACTTCAAAGAAACTAAAGGAAGAAGCTTACCTTTATTTGCATGCCAAGCGGCATATTTTGAACATTATTTTTTCATGTGTCCTCCCTTCTTGTAGAAATAGCAAGTAAATTCCTCATTCTGCTTCTTTTATTTCTTTTGCTAAGGTGTTCCTTCTGTAGAATACTTAGCTCTCTTCTTTTTCTTATTTTGAGAGGTTGTTGCTAAGTGAGCACTTTCAGTCTCATCATGTTGAAGCCTTTCTTCTTCTTGCACACAGAGAGATATGAGCTCATTAAGAGTCCATTTGTCCTTTTAGGTGTTATAGCTCTCTTTGAATTTTCTGTATTATGTAAAAAAAGAAATCAAAACAAAGTGCATGAGCAAGTCCTTAGATAGCTCTAACTTTAGTGACAAGTTTTGAAGCGAGATGAGACATCTCCATGATGTACTCCCTTATGTTTCCTTTTCCTTCACACTACATGGAAACAAGTTTAGCTAAAAGGTCACTCATCTCTAACTTTTCATTTTTAATAAAATATCATTCTATTTCCTCAAGGAACTTCTCGACATTACTGCTCTCAGTAATAGAGCCCCAAAACGCATTTGGAATGGAGCGTTTCATGATCACTAGATACATGCAATTAAAGCGATCCCACTTCTCAATTTAAGTTTCATTTGGGTTTTTTCGTAGTGGAAGTGGGTCGCTCTTCCCTTAGCACAAGCTCTAAGTCCTTACATCTGAGAACAATTTCCACATTCTCTTTTTAGACCTTCAAATTTGTCCCATTCTACATTGGGATTTGTTAACTTGAGTATAAACATTTGTAGTAATAGCAATAGAAACTAAATAGGGAGCAAAACAAAACAACATATTGACATTACAAAACTAAATTGGGGGACCCATCTCAAGATACCTAGCATAACATTGATGTCTAGTATTAGGATAAAGACTTCAATTGTAAGTGGTAGTAATCAAATTTTGACAATAAATATTGTCAAACAATAGCCTTTCTTTGGATTGATTATTGTTCACATGGAGAGCTTTATAATTGTCACATATTTATTACCACAGGTGTGTTCATTATTGGCCAAACGGTAACCTTCCTTTGAGCTGAACACAATTTGCATGAACAATAGACAAACAAGCATCTTTATAATTCTAATTAAACTCATCTACGTAATAGAGGTTACCTTGACAACATGTTGTTTCAATTAATTTAATAAAAAATATAAGACATAAATTGTATAAATTATAATCTATAATTGTAACTAAAATAATTTTCTTAAAAATTTCCCTTAAAATTTTTTTCCATAGCCGTTGGAGTGCAGTGGCACCATCCTACAAGTAGTGCAGAACTTTGCACTTCCCACGAGTGCCGTGATGCTATGGTTTTTTGTAGCTTTTGCCTATAGCGCCATAATGTGCCCCATTGGGTGCCACAACGCTATGAGTTTTTTGTCTGCAATGTTGACTTCTCTACATTCAACGTGTGCTGCTCCGTCCATAGCAACATAGCGCTATGAATTAGTGCCCTCCATGGGGACTACGACATTGTGATTTTCGCAACATGGCCATTTGTAGAGCTGTAGCGCACCGCATGGATCCTTTATGCTATGGGAATTGTAGCTCTCACCTGATGAGTGCTAGCAATGACTTAACAACAAAGCATCGCTAATAAGTCATCGCTAAAAGTTCACGTCATCACTACTTCTTGAGATAACGAATCCAATTAGATGATGTTGTCAACAATTTAGCGATAAATTTGCAAATATCCTCGCTAAAAAGTTTTAAAATTTTAGCGAGTATCAAAGTAAGTCTTATTAGAGTGGTAAGTCTTATATCTTTTAGAGTTATCATTTATCTTAGTTTTCAGAAGTAAGTCCATCTTAGTTTTGATAAAACATAGGTTGTTTTGTATCCATCCATTACTGATAAAAGATTTGTTACGAATCACAACTTTATTATTAAAAGAAACTAAATAAGAATTCTTTAATAAACAAGTGATAGAAATTAAATTCCTTTTAAGTTAGGAACATAAATAAAATCTCTCAAAACTAAACTCCTATAACTATCCAAATAAAAATGGATATATCTCACTGCTTCAGTTAATACTAAGGATCTATTGCCCATCTGTAACATGAAGTGCTCATATAGCAGACTTCTCATTTTCTTATACCCCTACAACAAAAGACAAATATGGTTAGTTGCTCTAGAATCTATAACCCAGTTGTCACTTGATTGTTCAACTAAACAGTCTTAGCAACCAGAAGTTCGCACTTATCTCCTTTAGCTTGGAAGTCCTTGCAATTCTTCTTAATATGCTTGACTTTCTGGTAAAAGAAACACTTTCATTTCTTTGGGTTCCTTTTCTTTTTCTTCTTATCCTTGCCTTTTGTCAGAATAAAAGACTTTCTATTCTTTGCCTTTTGGTTCTTTTGATTCCTAGTGCTAGAGTTGGAACCAGATGCAACCATCAAGTTTGCCTTGCCACTAACCGGAGCTTCCTTGATCAAGTTTTTGAACTCTTACAACTACTTCATCAACTTAATAAAGGTCACATCCTGCCTATTGCTTAACTTATATAAAGCCCTAAACAAGGTGAATTCCTTAGAAAGAGTCTTAAAGACCATAGTCATCTATGACTCAGCATCAATGTCAGATCCATGGGCTTGGCCTCCAAACATGTCTTCTAGATTATCCAAGATCTACTTAGCAATCTCATAATCCTTATGTCGGTGCAAAACCAAAAGATTGGCGAGATAGAGGAAACAAAATGGGCAAAACATGCTCTGAGTTAGGAACAACTCTCTCAACCTTTTTCGAAGGCATCTTTATAATTTAGATGTCTCTTTGTTCTCAACCTCTTTCTGATTGTTTGATCCTACATAAATCATGCTAACAGGTTCCTTACTATTTAAGACATCCTCCTTATAAGGATCAATTCCCTCATGAGCCTTTTCTTTCTCCTAAGCTTCTTCTGGGACCTCATTTTCTTTTTTCTGAGTTTCCTCCAAAAACATCTCATGATCTTTTTCCTCTATCCTACTTTCTACCTACTCATTTTTCTTTTCCCTAACTTTGTCTTGATTTTCTTTCTTTGATGCTTGGTAAACAACAACATTGGAGCCTAGAGAGACTTATTCAACAGGCCCATCCTTGACCTTTAAGCTACAAACTTTTTGTTTCTCAGATAACTCTGTCAAATCTCAATTCAACCTCTATGTTCTTCGTTAAGATATAGATAACTCTTTTCATTCCTAAGTTTCTATTAGCATGAGACATGTTGCGGTTGTTTGGCATCCCTGATTGGAACCAATAGTTTGAACTAACAAATAGTGTAAAGCTTTTAGCAGCTATAATAAATAGCAAAAAGTTGCTATGATGTAAATCTCTCACATACAACAATTTTCAAACCAACATCTTTAGTTCGAACTGCTCTCCCAAACACTCTAGTTGTTATCAAAATAAAAAAAGTTATCATCATAAGTAAATTAAACTAAAGTAAAATAAAAAATACAGTGGATGTTTTTTAGTAAATTGATCCGGTAGGCTTTAACCTTGCACAAAAAAGAGCATTTAGTCTCCAATCTTTTTTTCTTTACTCAACCGACCCCAACCTTTGATTTTATTTGCACAGGGATAAATTTAACTAACAGACGTTAAATATAGCCCCACTAAGGGGTATAGGACCACTTTGGTAAGGGTATTTTAGTAAAATATCTAATATATTTTATAGAAATTAAAATTAAAATATAAAAATAAAAAAGTAAAAATTAGCAAAAAAATCGACAAAATCTAATTCTCTCTTTATCTCTCTTTCTTTCTCTACCTTTCTTTCTACGAATGCCATTGATAGTGATAAAAGTGATCATTTATCATTAAAAAAATCTCAACAACACTTGGTCCTTTAATTGATCAGCACATAAACAAAATTGTCAATCAGCTTACATAAATAGTAGCATCGAGTTTAGAAAATCTGATCATCCCGTCACATTGATTTTTCTTTTTGCTTGCAGATAGGTTGGCTTGGGGACTGACTAGCATGGAGGTGGATCAACAACACTTGGGTTTTTCGATGGAGTAACGATTGGTCATGATAGCTTTTGGGTTCAGTCTAGGTTCACGACACAATAAAGTTTGCAAAGGTTGGGGTTGAATATGCGATGGTGTGGTTCATGACGGTGTTGGAGTCGGCGATGGGAAATGGACTGCCATTTTTCATATCATTCCTTTTCCTCTTCACCTCCTCTAAATCTAAGCTAGCTGTCCCTTTTTTGCCTTCATTGATGTTGATTTTGCTCCTCCAATTCATCACTATGGAATCACATTTAAGATTTGTTCCCTTAATTTTTTGGGGTTGATTGATTTTTTAGAATTTTTCACTTTCAATTTGCTTTTTATTTATGATGTTTGGTTTGTTGTTAAAAAATATGTGATTTTTTTCTTTAACTGATATGATGATTTTTGTCTAAAGAATAAGATCTAAGGAAGAATTTTCTCATGGTTGTTGTGTTTTCAACAAATTCTCATATTATTTTCTATTTTTTTAATTTATCAATAATTTTGAAGGTTAGTTCATTAATTTTAATTAAAAATTAATGTCCACAATTTGTTCTATCCAAAATTAATTGTTTGATCATTAAACTCGCCATAGAGTAACTAAAATCAAAGGTTGGAATCGATTAAATAAAAAAAAAATATTAGAGATCAAATATTCACTTTCATGAAAGTTTGAGGACTATTGGAGCAATTTGTCTTTTTTTATGCAAATGATAAAATATTATACAAAAATTGTATAAAAAAAATCAGTATAGTTAAGAAATCGTTTAATAAAAGATGAGTAAATAATTCATCTTAAAAGGATAAATAACTAATTGGAATAAAAGTATTATACACCAAATTTGTATTCAATTTATTGAAACTTAAAAAAGTATAAAGAATGAAATAGTCCATAAAAAAACATGAACACTGATACATACAGAGCTTTAAAAAACGTTATTAAACTATCGTTGAAGCATTAGGTAACAGTTAGTTAAACTGTCATCTTATCAAGCAACGTAGTATATGGTCTACTTTAAACGACAGTTTTTAACTATCGTGTTATTTTTTTTGGGGATGTAATAGTCCACAAAAGCGTCGTCAAGTGTCTTTGTTGTTTTGATTAGACTTTCTAATGTCTTTAAACTAGCAACCAAAAAAAAGTGATATTTTTTTTGCATTTTTCCCATGGGCATATTGGCTTCGTAATTCAATGATAATATTATTATACTAATAGCCCATAAACTTTAAAGTCTCTTTTACTTCACTCTCTGAAATTCAAAAATCACTACTTTACCTCTTGAACTTTCAAAACTCTTTAGTTTGAGTCAAGATTTTTAAAAATCACCATTAAACTTCTCATTTTGTCTCATATTTTCAAATTTTTTATTTAAATAATTAGAATTAAGCTCACGTGATTTGCACATAGGTAACCTGTAAAGACAAAAATGAATTTTATTATTATCTTATTTTGTTTTACGTTTACACTCTTATTTGATGGTTTTTTTTATCTACTCTTACTTGAAAAAGTCTATATGCATATTTCTTCTTGATATTATTTTTTGATATCTCCTTCTCTTTAATGTATAACTTATCTAGTTTAGTATTTAAATTTAGTTATTGGTGAACAATATCGATTTATTAAATAAGTAACATATAAAAACTATGAAGGTGAATAGGCAAACCTTCCTAAATGAGAGTTCAAATAAAAAAACAAAGTCATCAAATGAGAGTGTAAACATAAAATAAAACTTTGAAGTGATTAAAAATCTTATTTTTACCCTTGTAGGCTAACCATATGCAAATTATGTGGGCTTAATTCTGTTTAATTTAGTGAAAAATTAGAAATTTAGGAGACAAAGTGAAGAGATTTAAAAGTTCAAAGGCAAAATGATGATTTTTAAAATTTAAGGGATAAAGTGAGAAATACTAAAAGTTTAGGGGGTAAAGTGGTGATTTTTAAAGTTCAGAAAAATAGTGAGGAAGATCTTAAAGTTTAGGGGCCATTAGTTTTAATAACCCAAAATAAAAATAATTTCCTCAAAAAAATTAGAAAATAAATAAGATATAAGAATAAAATTTTGACAAGTATATAGTTTATATGTGTCATTGTACATGGTGTCCTCATTCTTCAAGTACTTCCATCAAATGGATATTAGTATAAAATTCTTGACATGTCATGGCTTTTGTCCCCTATACAAAAGATCTCGCATGTACCTTAGAACCAAAAAGTCGTGTTTTTTGTCTCCTTTTTTCCTTGGTACACTATAAAAATGATATCAAGATTTTATTTTAAATATTAGTCATATATTTTGATTATAATTTAATTTGTGCATGTTAGACGTGTATGCCCTAAGGAGTAAAAATGTAATATGTTTTTAGAGACATTTCTATCAATAAAGAATTCATTTATTATTTATATACCAAATCTTCTCCTTTTTACATTCATATTTGTTGAATGTATGTTAAGCAAACAATAGTTCCAGACTGTCGGTCTAAACCTTTAAGAATTGGGCATATACTGGATAGATTAATTTTGAATAATTCTTGTCAGATTATTGTTATCAAATAACTCTTGTCTGTTTATCAGTTGATTTAATTTTGAATAAAATCAAGATAAACTTGTAGAATTATATGGAATTCATTTATTTTCTCAGAGATTACCTAGATAAAGTTGTTTTGATTAGATAACTTTTCTATTGGGTTACTTGAATTAAACTTGAGACTTTATCCTATAGAATCTCGGATGGAAAATAAAAGATTCACTGAGATTTTATCGACAGTTCGGCATATCGATCCTCAAGTTTGACCTACTGATGGGGCAAATTCGGCATGCCTATTAGACAGATTGGCATGCCGATCAGGCGATAAAAAGATCACACGTTTTCATGCATATTTCATAGATATTGATCCAAATTTGATTCTGATTCGAATTTTGAGGCATTATCTGGTAAGGACTAACTTCTGGACCCAACCTCTATAAAAAAGGAGTAAGTCTCATTATTTAGATCAGTTGAGAGATTAAGAGAGAAACTCTACTGGGGAGATTCTGAAACTCCCTGAGAGCTCTTGTTCACAAATCATGAACACTAGCTTTGGGTTCTCTCAATTGGTTGGAAGGAGAGTCGCCTGGTGCAAAAGCTGTATGTGTGAGCCCACATTCACTCCGATCATGGATAGAGAATAGCAAAGAAGGCCAGTTGGTTGAGGTCCTTCAAGAACATTACTTCTTTTCACTGATTGCAAGAGCTTTTCGGTACATAGAGGATAGTAAGATCTGGTTAATTTACGCATATAGCATGTCAAACTTATGTTTTAGAAAATACTCTGATATAAAAATTTTAAAATTTCGCTACATACTATTTTTTCAACAATTGGTTACAAGTTTGTGATCATGTTTGTATGTGTAAATTATGTGATCTTGATCTCTTCTATGCTTGAATTTAATTTTATAGAGAATTGACACTCTAGGTTTCTATAGAATATTATATGTTGTCATGGATTATATGGTGAATGTTTATTGATTAATTATGGTTGATTAAATTATCATTTAATTATTTATTAATTAATCAATATATACTGGTTATGGTTCTTTAGAGGTTAGAATATGTATCTAGGTTTTTCATGTAATTAGATGGTAGATTATCATCTCCATCAATTTGTAAGAATTTTATAATTAAATAATCATTCGGAGAGACGGATCTAGAAGCGGATCTAAAAGATGGATGATAGTGTTCCTAGGTATTTCCTGAGTCCCTAATTTTATGTTTTTGAACTGCTGAAAATAAAATTGATGAATTGCATTTAAAATTGTATTTTTAGAAAAGGGTGATTTCTGCTCGGTCGGCATGCCGAACCCCCAGTTCGGCAGGCCAATGGTTGTAGACCGATAGGTCGGACGTAAGGCTTGGCAAGCCATCAGTGGGGCAGAAATCAGGTGGCTCTAGCGGTAAGCCGAACTTCTAGTTCAATAGGCCGACCTATCATGAATCGGTAGGCCGATTTATGAAGATCGGTAGGCCGGTGGATCATGACCGGCAAGCTAATCACCCACATCGGCTTACCGGCAAAGAGTTGGAAATTTTTTCAGAAAAGGTGCAGTTTTAATTTTATTTTTGGGACAATTCTTAGAAACATAAAATTTGGATATGACGGAAAATATGGAGTATTTGATCTATGCGGGATTGAAGATTTGAAGATGGGCATTACATAAAGAATGATACAGCTAGAAGATTCAAGGTTGAAGAATCGATAAAATGTTTCGATTATTCTTTTGTAATCTTTGTTTTCTATTCTTTCGAGTGGAACCATAATATTACAGTTATTCATTATTATTTTGCTTATAGCTTTGCATGATTTCTTTGCTTGTCTGCATTATAATATGATTTGCCATGTATATTGATAACATGCCATATGGAATAGGGAGTGCCACTCATATTAAAATTGCTCATGCATGTTTCTTAAAATAAAACCTTGATTTCAAAAGATTGAGTGGGAGAAATTTTGAAGAGAGGACCTAAGGCTTCCATCGTTGGTTCATAGGAAGAACATGGTGGTCTCGATCCCTAGGAAGGGATTTCTATCATGTATTGGATTGGATCTCCAAAAGGATAAGGTATTTTAGCATGATTTATGGTTGCACACCCCTAGGTGGTGATTATAAATCGTGGATAAAATATTGAAACGATAGTTATACACTCATGTTAATTTTATTATTAACCTCCACTAGAAGCTCTGTTAATAAAATTAATGGCCAAAGAAACGATTATTAATATATGTTGGATCATACGGGTCTTGGATGGCATACATTAATCAGAAGGGGATTCGTGTTTTCGATTGAATTTGGCATGACTTCCCTAGGAGATTGTTGAATTCTGAGTTAGGAATTATCATTGTAAAGTTGTGATATTTTTCAGGTTTTGATACATAAACACATTTGTATGTTTTTACATGATTGTGTTATCTTACTAAATTATTATTGTATGTTTGCTTAAGTTTGGTATATGATTCTTTATTGTAGATTATAAATGTCTAAAAACTCTTTATCTTCGATACTTGACAAAAACCAATTAACCAGAGAGAATTATAATAATTGAAAATGGAACCTAGATATCGTCCTCTCCTTTGAGAAACTAAAATCTATGCTACAACCCCTTGTCCTCGTGAGCCTACAGGAGACTCCATTAATGAGCAACTCTACATGTACGATCGCTGGAAAGATGCAAACGATCAAGCTCATTGCTATGTTATGGCTAGCATGAACAACGTGCTGCAAACTTAACATGAGGATTATGAAACTGCTAAGCAGATTTTGGATAATTTGAAAGACATGTTTGGAGGCTGGGCCTTAACTAAGCGGCAAGGGGTGCTTCAAAAACTTCTAAACTATAAGCAAAAGCTAGGGGCATCTGTAAAGGAGTGCATGATGTTGGTCATGGGTTATCTTGTTGAGGCACAAACCAATGGAGCCAACATCGATGCTGAAAATCAAATGACTATGGTCTTTAAGACTTAGTCAAAGGAATTTTTTCCATCTAGAGCTACTTTTGATTTGAGGAATAGGTGGGATATGACCTTAACAGAATTAATAAAATAGTTACAAGAGTTCGAACTGCTGATCAGGGAGTCTCTTGCTAATGGTGAGACCAATTTGGTAGCTGCTTTTGGTTCCAATCCTAACTTAGGGAATGGAAAAAAGCAACAGGCAAAAAATGGGAAATCTTTTATTCTTGCTAACAACAAGAGTAAGAAGAAGAAGAAGAAGAACCCAAAGAAGCTTAAGTGCTTCTTCGCGGGAAGGTCGAGCACATAAAGAAGCATTGTAAAGACTTCCTTTCCAAAGGAGGTAGGTGTAATCTTCTGTATTTAGAAACTTGCTTAGTTGATGAATCCAGGACATTTGGGTCATAGATTCTGGTGCAACTAATCATGTTTGTGTTTCTCTACAGGGTTCAAAGAAACGAGAAGTCTGCTTTATGAAGACTTTATGCTTCGGATGGGCGATGGATCATTGGTCTTAGCGGAAGCAGTGAGAGACATCCATCTTTATTTTGATAATTATAGCAATTTAATTTTGCAAGATTGTTTTTATGTTCCTAAATTTAAAGGAATTAAATTTTTGTAGCTTGTTTATTTAAAGACTCCTATTTGGTTTCTTTTAATAATAAAGTGGTGATTCGTAAAAACAAATCTATTATCTGTTCTAGATGGATGCAAAACAATCTATATTTTATCAAACCTAGGATGGACTTACTACTTAATGCTGAGATGAATGAAAATAACTCTAAAAGAATTAAAACTTCTCACTCTAATAAGACTTATCTTTAGCATTTGCGCCTTGGTCATATTAACCTGAATAGGATTCAAAGGTTGGTAGGAGATGGACCTTTAAGTCACTTAAAGGTAGAATATATACCTCAATATAAATCTTGTTTGGAGGGTAAAATGGCCAAAAGACCATTCAGGTCTAAGGGCAATAGGGCCGAAGGGGTTCTGAACTTGTACATATTGATGTTTGTAGACCTATGAACATCTGGACACGAGGAGGTTATGAGTACTTCGTCACTTTTATTGACGATTACTCAAGGAATGGGTATGTGTATCTGATGCATCACAAAAGCAAAACTTTTGACAAGTTTAGGGAATTTTAAGCTAAAGTGGAAAAGCAATTAGGTAGACTCATAAAAGTACTTTGATCCGATCGAGGTGGAGAATACCTTTCTGATGAATTCTAGGACACTTATTAGAGAATGGGATTTTGTCCTATTTGACTACGCTGGGCACTCCGCAACAGAATAGCATAGCGGAGAGAAGGAATAGGACTTTATTAGACATGGTAAGGTCCATGATGAGTTATTCATCATTGCCTTTATCCTTTTAGGGATATGAACTACAAACCACATGTTATCTTTTGAACAATGTGCCTTCAAAATCGGTCCCTAAAACTCCTCACAAGTTTTGGACAGGCAAGAAAACATCCTTAAACCATATTCGTATATGGGGATGTCCAGCTTATGTCCTGTTTAAGGATGCAAATAAGTTGGAAGCACGTTCGAAAGTTTGCGTATTTATAAGATATCCAAAAGGGACTAAAGGGGGTTATTTCTATAACCCAACGGAAAATAAAGTCATGGTTTCAACTAATACAACTTTCCTTGAGGAGAGTTACATAGATGACTTTAAGCCTTAAAGCAAAGTGGTGCTTGAGGAGTTAAGGAGAGATTCAATCACTCTGGAGGTTTTGAATAAAACTGTCCTGATCAGTGTAGAAAGACTAAACGAATTCGAACAACAACCTAAGGCTTCGGCGTAGTGGGAGGATCGGGCGTCAACCCAAGAGGAATATGTTCAATGGTGAGGCCTTTTTGGCTGAACCAGATGAACATAACAGGGATCCTTATACTTACGTGGAGGCTATAGAGGATGTTGATTCGAAACTCTAGATAGAGGCCATGAATATAGAGATGAAGTCTATGGAGACTAATCGGGTCTAGAAGCTTGTGGATCTTCTCGAAGGGGTAAAACTCATAGGGTATAAGCGGATCTATAAAAGGAAAAAAGGAGTGGATGGAAAGGTCGAAACCTTTAAAGCTAGACTGGTAGCTAAGGGTTACATGCAAAAGGAAGGAATCGATTACGAGGAAACCTTTTGGCCTGTGGCCATGCTTAAGTCCATCCAGATTCTCTTGTCCATAGCTGCCGCTCTCGACTACAAGATTTGGCAGATGGATGTCAAGACGGCTTTTTTAAATGGCTATCTTGATGAGTCCATTTATATGGAACAACCAAATAGGTTCAAGGTCAAGGGTCAAGAACGTAAGGTTTGTAAGTTGCTAAAGTCAATTTATAGACTTAAGCAGGCTTCTCGTTCTTAGAACATAAGATTTGATCAAATTATCATGACTTATGGGTTCTCACAAAATGTGGATGAGCCATGTGTTTACAAACACATTAAGGATGGGAAGGTGGTTTTTCTACTACTCTATGTAGATGACATTCTGGTAATTGGCAATGACGTAGGGGCATTGTCATTAGTCAAATTATGGTTGACCAAGTAGTTTGACATGAAGGACTTGGGTGAGGCTAATTTTGTTCTTGTATCTAGATCTTTCGGGATAAGAAGAATAAAATGATAGCTTTGTCCCAGGTTGACTACATAAATAAAATTCTCAAGAGGTTTGCAATGCAAGATTCTAAGAAAAGTGGGCAACCATTTAGGTCTAGAATTACTCTTTCTAAGAAAGACTCTCCAAAGTTTGAGGAAGATAGAGAATACATGAAGAAGGTGCCTTATGCTTTGGCAGTAGGTAGTCTCATGTATGCCATGCTTTGCACACGATCAGATATTTGTTATACGGTCGGGATTATAAGTCGATTTCAGGCAGATCTGGGGCTGAACCACTAAGTTGTGGTAAAGCATATTACTTGAGAAAGACTAGAGGGTATATGCTTGTATATTCTGGTGAAGACTTAACTCCTCTAGGATATACTAACTTTGATTTTCAATCCTATCTGGATTCTAAGAGATCGAATTTAGATTTTGTGTTTACTCTAGGCGGCAGTGCCATCAGTTGGAGAAGTGTGAAGCAAGATTGCACTTCAAATTCAACGATGGAGGCCAAGTATATGGTAGCTAGTGAGGCTTCAAAAGAAGCAGTGTGGCTCCATAAGTTCTTTGGAGATCTTGAGGTAGTTCTTGGTATGGATAAGGCGATGTCATTAGCTAATGCTAAGGAACCAAGATTTCACAATAAGAGTAAACATATTGATCAAAAGTATCATGTAATAAAGGACTTCGTAGAGGGCGGGCATGTCACGGCGTGCAAAATCACATTACAATTTAACTGATCTATTCACAAAGACACTTACTGGGATAGTCTTCAAGAGGCATGTGGAAGCTATAGGAATGCGAGCTTTAACATATTTACTCACTTAGTGCAAGTGGGAGATTGTTAGACGTACATGCCTTAAGAAGTAAAAATGTAATATATTTTTAGAGATATTTTTATCAATAAAGAATTTATTTATTATTTATATACCAAATCTTGTCCTGTTTACTTTTATATTTAGTGAATTTATGTTACGCAAACAATAGTCTGAGACTGTCGGTCTAAATATTTAAGAATTGGGCATACGATTGATAGATTATGCAGAAGACAAGATTCTTAAGGTGGCAGTCTAAATCATAAGATCCACAATTGAGGGAATAAAGTTGGGTGCTCTATTCATATAAAGATTGTTATGTTGTCTATATCCCTATTAGGAGATAGTTTGTCTTGACTATTAGAGGTGGACTATGTGAATAGAAAGATTGGCACGTTGTCATAGGTAACAATGTGTTGGATCTGGCCATGAAGTGAATTGATTTGGATTAATAATTTTGTCTTGGCAAATCGATTCACTTTAGACAATCATGTGTATTATATCTTAATCTTGAGATGAATAGTAGGCCCGTTGTCTTGACTGGTGCCTTTTGATATACCAAAGGGTGACACCTATATTTTAATAGTGGTATGCATGTCGGTACATTGAAGGCATGACTCTTGATAGCGTAGACCTGTTATTCATAGATATGAATCCATAGCTCCTCTTTAGGAGTAGTGATATCCTCTTATATGTGTTATCTTGTAATTGAAAAACTGGCGCGCTCAACCATTTGGGTACATAGGTGTAACTGAATGGTATACTGTCATTGAATGGTAAGTTTTTCGATGGTGAGATAATGGAACTTAAGATAAAAATAATCGAGAAGGTAAGATAGAACTTGTCCTTAAGCCTATGGGGATACAATACACTATGATATGTCATGAAGACTTGGCTACACGACTTCGTAGTTTTATATAGTTCGAGAGTACAGCTCCAAGCTTTTAGTGGAGTAGCGTTTGAGTTGATAATTATAAAATGTATATCTGGGACATTGGGTTTCATAATTATTGGGAGCTTGAACTATATAGGTCCATCAGGTCCCCTTTGCTAGCTCACAAATCCTATAATGATACGGCGTGCTTTTCCAATAATTGGTGACTTATGTGAGATTTATTAGATTGGTTGAAATTTAGAATAATCAAATAATTCATGTCTGCTTATCGGTTGAATTAATTTTGTGACAAAATTAATTCAAGATAAACTTGTTGAGTTATTGAGATCGGATAATTCTTGTCTGTTTATCAGTTAATTTAATTTTGAATAAAATCAAGATAAATTTGTAAAATTATAAGGAATTCATTTATTTTCCTAGAGATTATCTAGATAAAGTTGTTTTGATTAGATAACTTTTTTATTGGATTATTTGAATTAAAACTACGAGTTTATCCTATAGAATCTCAGGTGGAAAATAAAAGATTTGTTGAGATTTTTATCGATAGTTCGGCATGCCGATCCTCAAGTTCAGCCTGTCAATGGGGCAAGTTTGGCATGCCTATTAGACAGATCGGTATGCCGATCGTACAATAAAAAGATCACGTGTTTTTATGCAGATTTCATCAAATATTGATCTGAATTTGATTCTGATTTGAATTTTGAGGCATTATCTGATAAGGACTAACTCTTGGACCCAACTTCTATAAAAAGGGAGTGAGTCTCATTATTATTTAGATCAGTTGAGAGATTAAGAGTGAAACTCTATTGGTGAGATTTTGAAACTTCTTGAGAGCTCTTGTTCACAAATCGTGAACACTAGCTTTGGGTTCTCTCAATTGGTTGGAAGGGGAGTCACCTGATGGAAGAGTTATACATGTGAGCCCACACTCACTCCGATCGTGGATAGAGAATAGCAAAGAAAGCCAGTTGATTGAGGTCCTTTTGGAACGTTACTTCTCTTCACTGATTGCAGGAGCTTTTCAGCTTATAGAGGTTAGTAAGATCTGGTTAATTTATGCATATAGCATGTTAAACTTGTGTTTTGAAAAATTCTATGATATAAAATTTTTAAAATTCCACTGCGTACTATTTTTTCAACAGTGCATGTATTAGAATGTATACTTTTTCAAATTAGAAATTTGGTGAATCCTTGAGACATATTGAAGGTGATTTAAGTTTTCGTCCTCAACATTCACTCATTTAAGGCCCTAAACAAATTGATGAAAATGAAATCAATCACAAGATAGATGCAATAGATGAGGAATAATAAGTAAGATAGTTAATATGAATACACTTATAATCGAATCATCAATTTTAAGTCAAGACAAACTTCATTAACAAGTAATCCAAATGAGGGCCAATGTTCAAGTACCCCTTAACCATTTTATGGCGTAAAATAATATCAGTTTTCTTCTACATTATCCAAATATTCATAGAGCATCCTCACTCATTCTTCGATCCCAACTTACGCTTGGCATAACATATAAGAAGTGATCATTGGGTTGATGAACCCATATTTGTTGAGATCTTTTCTGTTATGGTACTAGTCCCATAAATAACTGTGTAAAAAAAAGTTTGTTATCCATTACAAACAATAAGTCAAAAAATGAAAAAAAAAATAAAATAAAGACTGTTGACAACTGATGAACAGTGTTATATCTCATAATTTGAGTACAGTTCACAAAACAATCAATATCCTCGACAAAGAGAAAAATGGGTAAACCTTCGACGTGGGTGATATCATATGGCATTAGAATCACTATCATGTTAGAGGTGTCCAAATTGTTAAGAGTACCTATATAAGCTTTCCATATGTGGATGTAATCCTTTGCAATTAATTTGTTGTATTACCTCCATTATATTATCCTTTTATTGTCACTTTTTCTCCCTCATTTTCTTCCCACGACCTTCCTTCATTGGCACATCTATAGGTTTTTTGCTTGGCCAATGTTGTTGGTCAATCTAAGTTGCTAAGCTGACTTAACATCCTAAGTCAAATTCATGACATGTGCCTAGTCACAAATCCTCCAAGAGCGTCACTAACAACCTTATTTATCTCCATTGGGAAAGGTAAAGTTGTATCCTTCATGTAACAAGAATTAATTGTAATGTGTATATTACCTTTCCCAAGCTACAATGAAGGACATCTATGGAAAGAGTATCTATCAATGCTTTTCCTCTCTCAATGCTAGTTAACTAAATAACCCCACTTCTGTGGGTCGTCAGCGAAGTTAGAAGAACGCAAGGGACACCTTCATAGAGACTTGATGAGGTGGTTCCGTAGGTGGTGTTAGGGCTATTTGAACTATCCAACTTGCCTTTGTACTAGCACATTTTCCACCATCAGTCAGAGCCACCTCCACAACACACCCCCCCCCCCCCCCCAACCCCAATGGATGTGATGGTATTCGCTTATGTAACTTCACATGAATTCTTTCCACTCGAAGAACTAAGTCTCTATCATTTTCACCTTCTTATGCAACTCAATCACCTCTTTATTAGAGCTTAACTTGCTAGTAGAATAAAAATAGTTAGACTACTTGAAAAATTTAGGTTTACCATGAATATGTACTTAATGTTTTGGATTACTCCATGCTGATAGTCAATACATTGCATGTCCCATGAGATCGAAACGTACCTTGTAACTTTTGCTCTACATAGTCATCCTATAATTACAAAATAAATAGATTTCTAGATCACAAATTTAAAAGATATTAATTCTACCATTCTAAAAGTTAAAAACATCAAATATCTCACAATTCATTGGCTAATCTCTTCGCATCCTATATTTTTAAATGCTCCATCATTCTTTTATTGGATGAACTTCCACATAGTGTGACAAGAAGCAGGTACCATTGTATTATGTAATCTCATTTGATTAAAAGGTGAGGTCACTTAAGTGTGGTAGAAAGATTATAAAGTTTATAGAAGCAAAGTAAATAAATTTTACATACCCATTCTTCCTTGCTTTCCTATAATTACAAAATAAATAAATTTATAGATTACAAATTTAAATAATATTAATTCTACCATTCTAAAAGTTAAAAACATCAAATACCTCACAATTTGTTGGCTAATCTCTTTGCATCCTAGATTTTTAAATGCCCCATCATTCTTTTATTGGATGAACTTCCACATAGTGTGGTACCATTGTGTTGTGTAATACCATCTGATTAAAAGGTGAGGTTACTTAAGTGTTGTAGAAAGATTATAAAGTTTATAGATGCAAAGTAAATAAATTTTACATGCCCATTCTTCCTTGCTTTCCTATATCCACCCTAACCTTACACTTGCTCAAGATTGAATGCATCTCTTATCTCCTTGGCTTTTTTTGCGAAATTGCTTGTTGCTCCTTACAAAACTTGTATTTCACAAACTCTTCGCATTGGTTTTCACTAATTAAAGGGTAGTTTCTAATAACTTTTATCATGAGTTTGAAAAATCATGGTTTTTAGTCACTAAAGTTTAATTAAGATTGTACGTAAAGTCATGAGCCATCTTATTGTGTGTTTAGGAAGTACAGTCTGAATCAAAACTTTTGGTTCAATGACTATAGCATAAGAGAGCTTTACACTATCACTACTATAAACAGGGCTAATAGCAACGAATTTTTTTGCGACAACTAAATATTTCATTTTTTTACATTGTAATATGTAAGAGTTTTACACTATAGCAACCAAAACTTTTGGTTTGAACTGAAGTTGCCAAAGACACTATTAATAATACCTTGTCACACATGTTCTATATTATCCTTATTTGTCTTCTCCCTACAATCCCTTATGATTATGATAATGTACTCCCGAACTAAAACTCTAATATAACTTTGGAGCTCATTTCCCTCTTTTCCAACACTTTGATTCCTGTCGTCGAATTCAACTTGTATTTTTAGATATTTTTATCTTAGCTTTGTAACACGCTTTATTAGTGTTGGTCACTTTTTTTTCCATCCTTGATGGGATTAAATAGCTCCTTTTTTCAGAGCTCATACTTATCTTCTTGTTCATTTATTTTCTCATCTTTAACGAATTCGTTATCCAACATAATGAATTCTTTTTCAACATTTCAATCGATAACAAATAAAAACATTTATAAATCCAATTAATCACAATATATTTGTTATCAACAAAATTAAAAAATATATATATATAAATATATAACTAATCAACTAACAATTGAATAAATATAAACTAAAAAAACACTTAATAACAAAAATTAATAGAATTAAAGTCTACATTTAAAAAGCAAACTAGAAAAATTTCAACAATATTGAGGATAATACTAAAACCAAACATATTAACTATAACATCAACTAATGCAACTCTAAAATGGTCATCTAGCCATACTAAGTAATGTTGCTTTTGTCTTTACCTTATAACATTCTTAACAAGGAATTTGACTTAGTAATAAAAATCAGAGTAAATTTACTTTTAAGAAAACTAACTAGAGGATGAAATTATAATCTGCCTCACAAAAACCCATATGGCTTGTCAATTATATACAATATAATATATATCTTAAAATGGCCGCAACCAAGTACTAAACATAAGCACTACAGGCTCTCAAAACTATACAAATATTAGGGCCTCAAATTGATAGGTCAGCTAGTCCATATGCACAAGTCACGAACATCGGGAGTACGCTAGCCAACCATCTAAATCCATTGCTAGTGCTAGAAAGTGTCCTCATCTGTATCACTATAAATGAGTGAGCTATAACACAGTAAGTAGAATAAATGCATAACATAACGATAATGTAAACATGTATGAGTTCATGACTTAAATCTTCATTTATGCCATTCTTTCACTTCATATTCTTTTCATTATCTTGTGTGTGCATTTATGGTTTTTTGGACAGAATGGTATCCCAGATACCTCAACGGATCTTGTGGCCACATCAATAATCATTTATATTAAATGTCGCATATGGGACAATATTAAATTAATAGTCTCTTCTTCTCCCTTGTGATCATTAAGGAAGCATCCCACATCACAATTCTCCATTAAGTTAGTCTTCATTGAGGCATAAAATTTTAGAAATCTCCATCGAGATACTTTTCATCATTACTTATCATTAAACTCATCAGAAGTCATCAAAATATCTTTTAAAGATAATTTCACACTCTTTTACTTTATAACAATGTCTTTGTTTCACTTATTTCATCATGCCATGTATGTATACTTATACTCACAGCAATAGCATTTAAATCATGTGCACAATTATCACATTCATTGATATACAAAACATATGCACAATATTCTAGTGATACAGGTGAAAATCTACTTACCATACTCTTTAATAATCTGTAATGAATTATGGGGCTTCCTCTCAGGTGATCTGTGCCCAACACCTCTGTAATATAGAGCATTTAACTACATTATTGTCACTCAACTAATCATTAACAGTAAAGTATTATCGAGCTCATGTTCTTATAAATTTTGGCAAAATTTTTCCCTAAATTTTAACTTCCTTGAAAACTTAATTAACCTACCAATTCTCTAAAAATAACTTAATATTCCAGTCATAACTTCTAAATCACAAAAATCATCACAAAATACCCAATTCTCAACTTTTGCACTTCCTAGAACCAGCTCCAATATCAGGGCCATAACTCCCAATTCACAAAAAATTTTCCAAAACTGTTTTAGGAATATTTAGTCAAAAATAGCATGAGATACTCTCAAATTTTCAACTCCAAATGAGATTCCTAAGTTAGGTAATTAAATCAAAATTTGGACCATATTGAAAACCAACTTGAATCTAGACAACTTCAAGAGACGAGCTCTAAACCATCACTTTCTAATTGAGTTAGCTCAAACTGTTTTACAAGCTTCAATCTAACATATATATAGGTATATAGTTCAAAATTTAGAACCTAACTCTACAGAAAATGCTATGAACCAACATTAAACAAAACACCAACTGAATAGCTCTTACCTTGGGATAGTTAGGTTGATAAACCCCTTCAAATTTTCTTCAATACCCTTGTTATTTTATTGTGAAATCTATGGAGAAGAGGAGAAGGTTGGACATAGGGGCTTTTGTTGAGTTAGGTCCACCTAGTAGCTTAAAACTTTTTAAAGAGCCCAGCCTACACCTAAATTACTTCATCATGAAGTACTTTCCTATTCTTTAGCTTGGTGTCAATCCAGCAGCATATTCAACTTATTAATTGTGTATTAAACCCTCAAACAAGGTCTTAAGAACCACTAGTCTTACACCAAATGTTTTACTTACCAAATTAAGTACATGTACTCACATTGAGACTTTGGTACACTTAAAAACTATATCTTTGAATCCTTAACTTTTCAATAATGAAACTTTAGTATTCTTTTTAGAATTCCTCTAAATACACTTAAACATAAATAAAGGGTGGTTTAACAAGTCATTTAAAGTCCCAATAGAACCCTAATTAGCTCATTTAATAAACAAAACTTAATCCGAACCTTCCCGTTTAGCTTAAACATGTCTGTTTTCTTTGATTTTGTACCTTAAAACCATGGATAAGTTCCATAACTTACTTAATTCCTCACAATTTCATAAAAAATAATCACAACTTCTTTTGTATTTCTTCACTTACCGGATCCACCTTTGAGGAACCCTATCCTTCAACAATATATAATACGCAATCAAATACTTAATACATTTTTAACACTTAATGCACTTAATTACTATGATAGATGCAACATATTTGTCGATCAAACTCAAGACTACAAAGGCTTCAACAATATTGATGATAATATTAAAATCAAACACATTAACGTTGATAAATATTATAAGCATATAGTAACTAGCAAACTAATAATGCACACATCAAATTATAATAAAACCCTTAACAACAAAAACTATATAACTATTAAATAAATCTAAATTGTAAAAACCTTTAATGACTATAATTAATACAACTAAAATCTAAGGCTAAAAAACTTAATAACTAAACTAGTCACGAAAACTAAATTACAAAAACCTTTAAATAACTAAAATAGTAAACTAACAACTAAAAAAATTACACAGACTCATAATACTAAGTGGAGGGAGAAGGAAGGTGCAGGTGGTGGCGGCAAATGTGAAGGCAACAACAATGGCGAACAGCAAGGCAACAGTGACAACTAACACGAGCTGACAGCCACGATCGAAGCAAAGATTGAGGGCAACGACAAACATGAGGCAAAGAGATAGATAAAAAGGACAACAATGATGGCAACAGAGGCGATGACGAAGGCAAGAGGAGATAGTCAATTGATGGGGATAGGCAAGAGAGTAAAGAGAGAAGTATTGCTCTTTGGAGTTTGATTTTCCGAATGCTTATTATAGAACAAAAACTATCATCAAATAAAAAACATTAGATGACAGTTTAAGGCATGAATATTAGAAACATGGAGGTCTTCTGCCACGTTACTTATTGCGACGGTTTACGACGAAGGCAAGAGGAGATAGTTGATTGATAGAGAGAGGCAAGAGAATACAAAGAGAAGTATTGTTGAATTTGATTTTCAAAACGCTTATTATAGAGCAAAGACTATCATCGAATAATAAACATTAGATGACAATTTGCGGTACAAAAATTTGAAACATGGAAGTCTTTTATCGCGTTACTTATTAAAACGGTTTACTAGAAATCATCTTCTGATGGCTGTTGTCTAAAGTATTAATTATAGTAGTGAAAATATACAGACTGAAAAAAGGTTATAAAGTACTCAACATAAAATGAAAAGCAGCATAAATTGGATAATGCCTTTAGTTTAAAGATCTATTCTTGCACGCAAAATAGGAATAAGAGACCTCATTAAAACCACTTTGAATACAAAACCTGCTCTAAAAATCCACTCAAGAACAGGAAAAGAGTCCATGATCGAGTATCCATGAATTTCACTTACAATCATCAAAACAGAATTTGACTATTTGCTCAAATTGAAAAAGGATTAAATAAGAATTTGACTATTTGCTTAACTTAAAAACTTTTTCACTTCAAACATGCAAAGAATTTTTTTTTTCAAAGTTCATAACCTTTCGTAAATTTTCAAGTTAACATTGCTTTATGATTAGTTGCTATATAGTTTTGAACAATGACTTATAGTTATATAATTAGTGCTTTAAAAGTCTTTTCGGATGCTCCGTAGTCTCGTCATATATATCACTTTTTCTCCCTATAAGTTATCGTAAAAATTCTGCATACGAATTTGAACTTTTATCTCAAATATTAGGATTATTATTCTGAATGGTGGCCCTTATTTATAAACCGTGAGAAGTTCTAACAAGTAAAGGAAACAAGTGGTAGCTAGAGTATAAAATTAATATAATATAAAATAAAAAGCAATCCAAATATTAATATGTGAAGGCACATTCATCAAACAAAAGTAATTGCGCGCCAAACTACCGAAACTGCACATGCACAACCACCATAACGATAACATGAAAGAACTGTTGGAAATTTGTTCAAGCTCAAACATCAAACCTTTTTATTATAAGATTAAATACTCTTATAATTACAACTCTTCACATACTCAAAGAACTCACTTAAAAACCTTTGGTTCTTCTCTTCCTCACTCTTAGAAGTTCTTCTTGATGCAAAATGAGAGAAATCACTTCTATTTATACTAGGGGCAATGGCTAGGATTATGTCAACACATTTTTAATCTAAAGGCTACAATTCACTCTCTAGAATTCTCCTCCAAAATATCTCCTATCTTGAATTCTCTACAATTCATCCACTCCAAAAATATCTAGATATTTTTTGAAGAATAATCTCGAAAATCTTTCTAAAGTTGGGCCTGGATTTGAATTTGAACTTCATCAAGTTTTTAGGCCTAAAACAAGTTTATATTTCAACACCCCCCTTAAACTTGTTTTATGATACCAAGTGTATTTCTCAACTTGACGAAATCTTTTTGCTTCAATGGCTTAGTGAAGATGTCTACAAGTTGGTCATGAGACCTCACATACTTCAGTTGCACATCCTTTCTTGTGATGCACTCCATATCGAGTATCAATATGCTTGCTTCGATCATAGAAAACTGGATTTTTAGTTTGAGCTATTGCCGATTTGTTGTCAATGCAAATCTCTGTTGGTTCTTCTTATGTCATGCTTAATTCCTTCAACAAGTTTCTTAGCCATGTTGCATGACTAAGATGTGATGTAGCAACAACACACTCAACTTCATAGGTTGAGAAGGTGATGATTGGTTGCTTTTTTGAAATCCAGGAGAAGGCAGTATGTCCCATGAAAAATACAAGACTGATTGTACTTTTTCGATCATCGGTATCTCCAGCCTAAGCACTATCACTATATCCAACGAGCTTATAGTCATTAGAAACTGAATAGCATAAGCCAAAATTTATTATTCCTTTAAGATAGCGAAGGATTCTCATTGTAGCCTTGAAATAGGTAGTTGTTGGAGTCTCCATGTAGCAACTCACAAGTCCAGTTGCATAGAGAATGTCAAGCCTTGTACAAGTTAGATACCGCAAACATCCAACTAGGCTCTTGAAAAGTATTGGATCTACCTTTTTTGCTTCATCGCCTTTGAACAATTTGATTCTGCAACTTATCGGGTTACAGTCATCCATCTTAAACTTGTTGAGGATCTCTTTTGTGCATCCTTCTTGTGAGATAAAAGTTCCATCATGTTTTTGCTTGACTTCGATGCCGAAGTAGTATGCCATCAGTCCGATGTTTGTCATCTCAAATTCTTTGGCCATCACTTTCTTGAATTCTTTAAGCATGCTTGGATTATTGCCGATAAAGATCAAGTCATCCATATACAAATCAAGATATCTCCATCTTTGACTCTAACGTAGAGAGCATGCTTATATGGACATTTGGTAAAACAATTCTTTTGGAAGTACTTGTCGATTTGACTATTCCATGGTCTTGGTGCTTGCTTTAGACTGTAGAGAGCCTATTTTAACTTTAGCACTTTGTCTTCTTGCCCTTTGACTTTTTACCTTGATGGCTGCTAAATGTAGACTTCTTCTTCAAGAACTCTATTCAAGAAAGCGGACCTTACATCCATTTGATGTATCTTCCACTTGTTTTGTGTAGCGAAAGAAATGATTAGTCTAATGGTTTCTAATCGAGCAACAAGAGTGAATACCTCATCATAGTCAATTCTAGCTTTTTGACTATAGCCTTTCGCCATAAGTCTTGCCATGCATTTTTCAATTTCTCCATTAGTATTCTTCTTCACCTTATACACCCATTTTACACCAATGGATTTATCACCTTTGGGAAGTTGAGTGAGTTCCCATGTGTCATTTTTCTTGATGGCTCTAATTTCTTCATCCATCATATTTCTCCATTTCTCATCTTGTGCAGCCTCTTGAAAGTTCACTAGTTCACAATTAGCAAAAAGACAAAAGAGAGTGAGATTATCTAGTCTCTCAGTCACCTAGTAAAGATCTTGGGGGCTCCTTGTACATTCTTCATCTCTTTCAGCCAAAAAAGATGGCGGTGAATTTCCATCATCAGCTATCATCAGTGAAACTGATGGTGTAGTGGGATCTTCAGTCAATTGATCCATTGTGCTTGGCTACTCCTTATCTTCTTCATCAAAGAATGGGAAGAACACATAGTTTTCTTCTTGGACATTCCAATCCTAGGTGCTTTCCTCATCGAACTCCACATCACGATTGATAACAACCTACTTATTTCTTGGGTTGTACAGCTTGTAGCCTTAGAGCTGGTGTCGTAACTAATGAACATGAGCTTCTCACTCTTGTCATCTAGCTTGCTTCTTTTCTCATCTAGTGCATGTGCATAGGCAATGCTTCCAGAAACTCTTAAGTGGGAAGTGTCAAGCTTTCTTCTACTCCAGGCTTCTTGTGGCGTTTTTCCCCATGCACTTATTTTCAGAGAATGATTGGCTAGGTAGACGGCTGCTACAACTTCTAACCAAAATTTCTTTGACATTCTCTTACTCTTAAGCATACTTCATGCCATATTGAGGATGGTTCTGTTCTTTCTTTCTACCACACCATTCTGTTGGGGGGCATCTCAGAACTGTTAGGGATCCGTCAAATTCCATTTGCTTCACAAAATTCTTAGAACTCTTTTGAAGTAAATTCTCCTTCTCAATTAGATCTCATAGCTTTAATTTGAAGGCTGTTTTCTTTCTCCATCATGGCCTTGATCTTCTTGCATGCTTCAAAACTTCTGATTTCTATGTCAAGAAATAAACCCCTATTTTTCTTGAAAAATCATTTATGAAGAGAAGGTAGTAGTTGCTTTTCCCAAAGGAACTTGGCTTGATAGGTCCACACACATCCGAATGAATGAGCTCGAGTGGCCTTTGGGTTCTTGAATTTGTCTCCTTTGGAAAGCTATTTCTAAATTGCTTCCCAAATAGGCATCCTTCACAAAATTAGTCAGGGAGGTTAATGTGAGGAAATCCTCTAACCATCTACTTCTTGTATAGTAACTCCAGTCCTCTAAAGTTGAGATGTCCAAATCAAAGATGCCATAGGCAAGATGCATCTTTATAGCAAGCCTTAAGACGCTTTGCAACATCATTTTGAATATTCAAAGTAAACATTCTATTCTTTGACATTTTCACCTTGGCAATTAAATTTCCATTGTCATCTCTCATAAAAAGACTACAATCTTTCATGTGAATATTATAGCCTTTTTTCCGAGAGTTGACGTAAACTCAAAATATTGCTTTTCATGTTGGGCACATAGTAGACATCTGAAATTTACTGATGACTTCCATCTTTTGCATGAATGAGAATGTTACCTTTTCCTTTCACCGATGTTTTGGAATCATCTCTAAAGGAGACATTTCTACTTACTAATTCGTTGAGCTCTATGAACATGTTTTTTTTTAACACATATGATTGCTTGTATCGGTATCAAGATGCCATATATTCTCTTGTTCTCTATAATTCTTGTTGTATGCTAGCAATAAAGTGCCATCCTCTTTTTCCTTCTCTTCCATATAGTTGACACTCTCATTGACTCTATGGTTGGGAGCTCTACAATTTCTAGCATGGCTGAACTTGTAACAATTAAAAACATTCAACTTGAGATTTTTCATGTCTTAAGTTTGAATATCTCCTTCCATGACCTCTCGTAGAGCTTCCTCCTCTTTCATAGTTGTTGTTGTTGTTGGAATTGTTGTAAAAGTTCCAACCTCGTCCACGTCCATGATCTCGACTTGCCTCTTGTCTTCGACCATGTTCTCTTTCGCAACCACGTTGGCTTCTATTGTTGTTAAGCTTTCTTAGTACTTAGTAGGTTGGACTTTCGTCTTGAGGAGTTGATCAATGATCCCTTTCTTCTTTTTCCTTTCTTCATGAGCTTGTAACAAACCGAATAGTTGCTCAATCGTCATGTCTTTTATATCTTTGGTTTCTTCGATGATAGTTATGATACTATCAAACTTCGAGTTTAATGATCAAAAAATCTTCTCCATGATGGCCATATCTTCTAACTTCTCACCATTTCTCTTTACTTGATTAGAAATGGCTAAGACTCTATAGAAGTAGTCAAAAACCAATTCACCTTCTTTCATTTGTAGCGATTTAAACTTTCCTCTTAAAGTTTGAAGTCGTATCTTTTAAACCTTTTCTTCTCCCTTTTAAGAGACTTGGGGCTTCTCCCATGCTTGCTTAGCAGAGGCAGCACTTGAGATTTTCTCAAAACTGTTATCAACTAAATCTTGATAGATGAGGAAAAGAGCCTTCTTGTCTTTCTTTCTTAAATCCTTCAAACTATCCTTTTGTGTTGAGGATAACATCAACTCATCCTTTAGCTCTTCATAGCCTTTCTCTACAACCTTTCAAACATCATGTGCTCCAAGTAGTGCCTTCATCTTAATACTCCAATTGTCAAAGTTACTTTCCTTTAGTGGTGGAGCTTGGAAAGATGGCATACCACCAGTAGTTGTAACTCTTAATAGAGTAAGAATTTGAGAATTCCAAGTGCACGAATGGATCTATAACGTCGAAAAACCTTAGGAGGGAGGGACTCATAGTCAAAAAGTCAATGTTTGGTCAACACCTAGTCAACGGTCAATGTCGGCTAAAACTTCCAATGGCTCATTTGGGCATGTTTAGGCTCCGATTTAGCTGATTTTTATAGCTATGCACTCATCTCATTGCGCTCTTCGATTTGATATGCTATAGTGATATGTTTGGAACAAATTTCCTATACTCTCAATCTTAAGAAATATTTTCTGATGTGGAAGATTAATTAAAGCTACATCCATCGAGCATGCTTAGAATTTCAAGAGACCTCACAACCTTGGCTCCGATACCACTTTGTTGGAAATTTTTTCAAGCTCAAACACCAAACTCTTTTATTATAATATTAAACATTCTTACTGTAACACTCGCTAAATTTTCATGTAACGGATTATGTCATATTAATAACGACGTTAAGTGTTATATTTATGTTATGTGTATGATATATAATAAAATGGTGCTAACTATTTTATTTTAAGTGCTATGACAGGTGACGCTCACGTGGAATTGATGTGCTCAAGTGTTCATGTTATTAATGTTATATGTTTAATCATAATTTTATGATAATTTAATGTTTTGGATGATTTTTAGTATGTTAGGACAGATCGGTAGGCCAGTCCATTTAGTTTGGCAAGCCGAAATGATCCCCTTCGAATGGCAAGCTGATGAATATAATCGGCAGGTCGAACCTCATGCATTCGGCAGGCCGACATGGGACATCGGTAGGTCGATGACAATTGACGAGCAGTCAGTAGAAATTTCCTAAAATGGTGACGATGATAATTGGATGATGATTTTTTTGATTGATTGGCATATTTATGGATAAATTTCCTCATTTTAGGAAATTAAAGTTTGACTTGTGAATTGATTGAATGCATTTGATAAGGTTTCCCATTTTACAGAGGCAAAATATGTTAACTGAGATAAAATTTTTAACTCTCCCTCAATCCTCTCCACTTCCCCATGAATTTTGTCTTAAATTTAATTAGAAAATTCTGATTAATGTGGAGAGTGTGAGTCTCTTGTAACGTAAAAAATTTTTTTTTTTATAACGCTCTTTTTCTCTCTCTCCCTCTTACGTATTCTCTCACACATTCTCCCTTTCTCTCTCATTCTTTCTCTCTTCATCTTGTTCATTTTTCTTCTTCTCCCCCTAAAATTTCCCTTGCTATTATTTGTTAGAAATATTGTAATTTCTTTGGCATTAATTCAAGGAGTCTTGAGAAGAAATCGTTCTAAGGTAAGGGTTCATTCTTTTTGGTATTTTTTCTCTTTAATTCGGATACTATATCTTTGTCTAGGAATTTGGTTTTGCTCTGAATTTTTAATATGTTTTTTATGTATGTGTTATGTGTTAACCCTCTAAATTTCACCTCAATTGGAATTTTTTGTGAAAAGTTATAAATTTTCTTCTCTCTATCACTCACTACAAATTTATGCTAAACAGTAATGTTGAATTGTCTCTATGTTCCGACCCTTATATTTTTGCCTACAAATTTCTGTTTGCTCTGAAATTTTAATATGATTTTCATGAATATATTATGTGATTTTACTCCAAATTTCGTGCCATTTTGTTTTATGTAGTCTAAGATATTAATTGTTCATGCTCTACACCTCATAGAAATGTGTTGCTGATTGTTTATGTTGCATAAAATGTCAATTTTTTGTTCATAATGCAAATTAAGGTATTTTCAACTAAATTTTGGTTACTATGTTTATATATATGTTAAGTATCAGACTCAAAAATTTGGTGATGATTTGATGAATATTTCATGTATTATGGAAATTTTATGGTAACTAGGTTTTTAGGACTGTTTTATCCATGAAATTGAGGGATTGTACTTGGATGAAGTTTTGAGTGACTTAATGATTTTTATTTGGTGATGTGAAATTTTGTGGTTCTGTAATTATATGTCAATGACTTGTAATATGAATTTTGGGGTCATATTAATTTTATTTCAATTATTGGAAAATGATAAATGCATGAAACTCACTGCTTACATATAGGATGTTATTTTTGGTCTCTGCATTCTAAAGCATGACTTGAATTGTGTTGAATTTTTATGAAGCTAATTTTTGGATATGTTATAGTTCTAGGTGTCTATTATTTGTGATAATTTTTGTAGAATTTTCTATGGCATGAAAATGTGATAAATAGACCTAAGTTAAGGATTGCTCACAATATTATTGTTGCTGGCAGATTTTGGTATATAAGTTGTATGACTTGTTTGAGACTTTAAATGGAATTTTTATGACTAAAGAAAAATTATGTAATGTGTATATATGTTAACTTTGTTCTTACAAAATTTAGTGCTCTAATTATGTATGTATGTTAAGTTATTAAATTGTGAATTCTTGTAAGTCAGAAATGTAATTTTGTTGATAGTTTTATTTAAATGTTTTAAAGTTAATGAAATATGTTATAAGTTTATGTTTTCAAGAAATGAATGTAATGTGATGTTTTATGAAATGGATGTTATGTTGTGGTAATTAATTCACTGAAAATAAATGTTAATTGCCATTTTATGAATGTATGACATGAACACAATGTGAAGTGAACACATCGAGACCGCGGCGTCGTCACCTACAAAAGTAAGGTTAAGTAAGCTTATTGAGGTATGTACATTCTCACCTGCAACATGATGAGTTTAAGTTTGAAATCTATGTTCATGATGGTTTTATGATGATTTCTCATGATGATTTTACATGAAATATTGTTATGGAAGTTTTAAGGTATGAAGGTTTATGCATGTTTTGATGATAACGTTTTTTTTTAAAGCATGAAAGTATAAGTATGTATATGTATCACCTAAATAAGTGTTACACACCCAATGTTTTGATATGTTTTTGATAAGTTCTGATGTCCTGATTGGTTTGGTATTGGCTACCCCTCTCCTCTCATGGCGGCGCGCCTATGATAATGTTATAGTGCAACACTTAGGCCCTTAAGATAAAATGAATAAGTTTTAATATGATTGATATAATGCAATATATGTTCCTTATGAAACTGTGCCTAGTGCACTATTATGACGATGATGATGATGTTGATGATGTTCATGAAATGTTTTAAGTTGTGAGATTTACAAATGTAGTTACTAAGCGTTTGCTTATTTAAGTTTATATCATGTTATAGATAAGGGTAAGGGAACCATAGATTAGGAGGAGGACCAAGACGGGCGTGTGAGCTAAGCAAAATAAATTACAAACAGAAGACACCAAGAAAGAAAGAGATTTTTATGAAATAAACTATGATTTATAATTTTGAATATGTTTATTAATTTTGAATTTTAAGTATTTAAATTATGTTTATAATTTTGAGAATGTTTATTTGATGGATTTTTATTATTTTATAAATTTTCTTCTGCATTAAAACTGTATTTAAACAAATTTTATTTTAATCATTTGGACTGTCGATCGAGTCCGACCTACCGAAGTATGTATGCAAATTTTATTAATGTTTAAATGGATTAAGTTATTATATAATGATTAAGTTATTTAAAATAATAATAATAATAATAATAATAATAAATGCTTGGATCCTGGGTTATGTTCTCAATTTATCTTTTTAATTAAATAGTTTATCTTATAAATAAAAACATTACGAAACAAAAGTAACAACATATGTGACGTCCGTAAAAGGAGGCGTTATAGGCTTTGGTACGAATTTTCATTTGTAATTTATATCGCCACACATCAGTCCACGTCCTCTAAGTAAGTATGTTTAATGTTTAATGTTAAGATGAAAGTATGATGATAAGGATAAGGTTTAGATGTTTAATGAATAATGCTTTGAGTAGTGAAACCTGTCTCATAAAGTAGAAGATTATTCTTAAGTTCCTAATTCTTTTAGGAAATCAATTATGGACGGCTACAAAAAAATGCAAACCCACACCCAGACCAACGAGAGGTTAATGACGATGATTGATGAGCTGCAAAGACAGCTAGAGGAACAAAGAACAGAGATTACTGAATTAAGGGCTAATGGCTGCAACAACGAATGACGAGGCAATGATGCTCCTCCTCCTCCTCCTCCTCCTCCTCTTCCCCAGCCACAAGTTAATGAAGTACCAGCTCCTGCTGTTGAGCCGAGAGCAGTCTACCAAGAACCCTTGCTAGTCAGATGGAAGAGGGTTAAGCCAACGGACTTCGAAGGTTCCAAGGATTCACTGGTTGCACAAGGATGACTAAAGACGATAGAGACCACCCTAAGGCTCATGGGTTTCACGGATAACGAGAAGGTTCTCTGTGCATCTTACTACCTTACCATGGAGGCCTGGATTTGGTGGGACGGCATCGAATAGAGCAGGAACGTCGAAGAGATGTCATGGGCTAATTTTGTTCATGAGTTTAATACAAAGTTCTTCCACATGAATATTACTAGGAAGCACTACAATGAGTTTGAGAATCTACGCCAAGGAGATATGTCAATTACAGATGTGGCGGCAAAGTTTGATCAACTAGCCCGTCTTTGCCCAGGAATGGTTAGCAATGAAAGTGAAGGGTCAGAAGGCTGATTAGAGTCCTCCGTCCAGAAATTGCTGCAATTGTTGATGGTGCAAGTCCTCCTAGAAACCAGGAACAAGTTGTCTTGAGAGCCCAATGTGCTGAGTTCCACCTGTCGAAGCTGAGAAGAAACCAGCCTTAGTCAAGTCAGCTGGCAAACCATGCAAGCAACCAGAACCGCCCTCTATACCAGAACAACAACAACAACCATAACAACTGGAACTGGAGGAATAACAATAAGAGGAAGGGCAACTCTCAGAATTATCAGGATCAAGGTAATAAGAGACATAATGGCGGCCAGCACAACAACAACAACAATTTCAAGTAGTATCAAACATGTGCTAAATGTGGAAAGAATCATCCTAGAGAATGTCGTATGGGGTCTAATCAGTGTTTTATCTATGGACAAGAATGTCATTTTTCCAAAAACTATCCCAGACAGATGAATGCCTAAGCTCAAGCACCACAAAAAGTTCCTCAAGCCCAGCTTCATCAAATGTAAACCTCCCTTGAAGGGCCACTAATCAGTCAAGGAAGACTTGAAGCGCCATCTACGAATGCCCACATTTATGCCATGATGAAAGAACAGGTGACTGCTGAAGCTTCAAATGTAGTCATAGGTCAGATAATGAGCCTATTTACTAATGCTTATGTTCTCTTTGATACGGGTGCCACTCATTCTTTTGTATCCTCATCTTTTGCTAAGAAGTCAAGGCTTTGTTTAGAGCCTATGAGACAAGGATTCACTACAACACTACCCTCTAGGGAAGTGATGATATCTACGCACTGTTTGCATACTATTCCTTTATGGATTTCTGATAGGAAACTCTTCGTCGACCTTATTGTGATCGACATGTATGATTATGATATGATTCTCAAGATGGATTTTCTAAGCAAGTACAATGCTTCCATTGAATGCCATAAACAAAAAGTGATCTTTCAACTAGAAGGTGAACAGAAGTTCGTGTATGTGGGCGAGTCCAAGAAGAAAACCAACTTGTTCTTATCTTCCATGAAAGCAAGGAAGTTGTTAGCTAGTGGTTGTATAGGTTACTTGGCGAATATTGTAGATAAAGCCCAAGAAGAAAAGACAAGGATAGAAGATGTAGAAGTAGTACGTGAATTTCCAGATGTGTTTTCAGATGATTTGTCAAGCCTACCTCCTGATAGAGAAATCGAATTCGAGATCGAGCTTACTCCAGGCACTAACCCGATGTCGAAAGCACCGTAGAAAATGGCCCCAGCCATGGGGAGCTCTAGTCTTGTTTGTGAAGAAGAAGGATGGTTGTATGAGACTCTACATCGATTATAGAGAGCTAAACAAGGTGACAATCAAGAACAAGTACCCGTTGCCTAGAATCGATGATTTGTTTGATCAGCTTAAGGGTGCATATGTGTTCTCAAAGATTGACTTGTGGTCGGGATATCACCAATTGAAGATTAAAGAAGGGGACATCCCAAAAACAACTTTAGATTGAGGTATGGTCACTATGAATTTGTGGTTATGCCCTTCAGTCTAACAAATGCACCTACAGCCTTCATGGATATGATGAATCGGGTATTCAAGGATTTCCTTGATAAATTTGTTGTTGTGTTTATCGTTGATATTCTTGTCTTTTCAAAGAATCAGGAGGAACAAGAGGAGCATCTAAGAATTGTGTTGGAGACATTAAGGAGACATAAGTTATATGCGAAGTTCTCCAAGTGCGAGTTTTGGCTCGACAGAATGTCTTTCTTGGGCCATGTTGTATCAAAGGAAGGAATCATGGTAGACCCTGCTAAGGTAGAAGCTGTTCTCAACTGGAAGCAACAGACCAACGCAAGTGAGATCAGAAGTTTCTTGGGCCTAGCCGGTTATTATCAGAGATTTATGGAAGACTTTTCTAAGATTGCAGCGCCACTTATGAATCTAACTCGCAAAGGAAAGAAGTATGAATGGACAGAAGCGTGTGAGAAAAGTTTCCAAGAACTGAAGAAGAGGCTAACGCCAGCTCCAGTATTGGCCATTCCTGAAGGTAGTGATGGATTTGTAATTTACAATGATGCATCCAAGATGGGCCTCGGTGCTGTTCTAATGCAGAATGACAGGGTGATTACCTACGCGTCAAGACAATTAAGGGATTACAAGAAGAACTATCCTACTCATGACTTGGAATTAGCAGCAGTTGTTTTTGTGCTAAAGATATAGAGGCATTACCTGTATGGAATTCAATGCAAGATCTTCACTGATCATCAAAGTCTAAAGTACTTCTTCACTCAGAGAGACTTGAATATGAGACAGTGGAGATGGCTAGAGCTTGTGAAGGATTATGATTGTGAAATCCTTTATCACCTTGGAAAAGCTAATCGAGTGGCTGATGCTTTAAGTAGGAAGACAGTGGCTACATTGATGCTAATGCAAGCAATGTCTCAACCTTTAAGGAAGGAAATTCTAGACTTCAGTTTGGAACTTGTCACAAGCCAGTTATCAGCACTCATTCTTGCTTCAACGCTGCATGATGAGATTCGAAGTAAGCAAGATGAAGATGTTAGCCTCGCGAGAATCAAGCAAGAAAAGAAAGAAGGAAAATGTGAAGAGTTTCATATCGCGGATGACAGAACTTTATACCTTAAGGACCATATATGTGTTCCTAATGTTGATGATTTAAGGGAAAGGATCTTGGCAGAAATGCATGATATTCCTTATTCAATTCATCTAGGTGCAACAAAGATGTATAATGATCTAAGGGATAACTTCTGGTGGTTTAGAATGAAACGTGATGTTGCCATGTATGTGAAGAAATGTTTGACATGCCAGCAAGTTAAGGCTGAACACCAGAGACCTAGTGGTGATTTACAATCAATTCAGATATCAGAATGGAAATGGGAGAATATCGCAATGGATTTTATTACTGAATTGCCTAGGACTATGAACGGTTATGAGGCTATATGGGTCGTGGTGGATAGACTGACAAAGACAGTGCATTTTATTCCCATCAAGATCACTTATTCTATGGAACGGTTAGCGAAACTCTATGTCAAGGAGATTGTATGACTGCATGGGATTTCTAAGTCTATCATCTTAGACCGTGATGTCAGGTTCACATCCAAGTTTTGGAAAAGTGTTCAGGCTGCTATGGGAACCAAGTTGCATTTCAGTACAGCTTTTGATCCTCAGACAGATGACCAAACAGAGAGGATGAACTTGATCTTAGAGGATATGCTTTGGGCTTGTACTCTCGACTTCAAGACCAGCTGGTGTAAAATGCTACCGTTAGCTAAGTTCGCTTACAACAACAGCTATCAGACGACGATTGGAATGGCACCTTATGAAGCCTTATATGGGCAAAAATGTAGGTCGCCTATATGTTGGCATAAAGCTGGTGAGAAGAAATTGATAGAAAGCATCAATGACGAAAAGAATGATTTTGTCAATGAAACCTTCGAGATGATTAAGATGATAAGGAAGAGAATAGAGACCGCTCAAAGCAGTCAGAAGAGCTATGCTGACAGAAGAAGAAGACCCTTAGAATTTACCGTTAGCGAATCAGTGGTTTTGAAAGTTGCACCGATGAAAGGAGTTATGAGGTTTGGAAAAAAAGGCAAGTTGAGCCCAAGATTTATTGGGCCATATGAAATAGTGAAGCAGATAGGTAAGGTGGCTTATCAGCTGAGATTTCCATCTGAAATGTCAGCTATGCATGATGTATTTCATGTTTCAATGCTCAAGAAACATGTCCCAAATCCTACGCATGTGATTGAGCCACAAGTGATTGAGATAAGAGATGACTGCAGTTATGAAGAAAAGCCAATGGAGATACTTGATCAGAAAACTAAGACCTTGAGGAATAAAGAAATTCCATTGGTCAAGGTACTATGACAAAATCACCAAGTAGAAGAAGCTACATGGGAACGTGAAGATGATTTGAGAACAAAGTATTCGCAACTATTCTGAGTTTCGAGGACGAAACTCTTATAAGGTGGGGAGAATTGTAACACCCACCAAATTTTCATTTAACGGATTATGTCATATTAATAACGACGTTAAGTGTTATATTTATGTTATGTGTATGATATATAATATAATGGTGCTAATCATTTTATTTTAAATGCTATAACAGGTGACGCTCACGTGGAATTGATGTGCTCAAGTGTTCATGTTATTAATGTTATATGTTTAATCATAATTTTATGATAATTTAATGTTTTGGTTGATTTTTGGTATGTTAGGGCAGATCGATAGGCCGGACCATTTAGTTTAATAGGCCGAAATGATCCCCTCGGAACTGCAAGCCGATGAATGTAATTGGCAGGTTGGACCTCATGCATTCGGCAAGCCGATGTGGGACATCGGTAGGCCGATGACAGCTGATGAACAGTCAGCAGAAATTTTCTAAAATGATGAGACGATAATTGGATGATGATTTTTTTGATTGATTGGCATATTTATGGATAAATTTCCTCATTTTAGGAAATTAAAGTTTGACTTGTGAATTGATTGAATGTATTTGATAAGGTTTCCCATTTTACAAAGGCAAAATATGGTAACTGAGACAAAATTTTTAACTCTCCATCAATCCTCTCCACTTCCCCATGAATTTTACCTTGAACTTAATCAAAAAATTCTGATTAATGTGGAGAATGTGAGTCTCTTGTAACGTAAACAAATTTATTTTTTTATAACGCTCTTTTTCTCTCTCTCCCTCTCACGTATTCTTTCACACATTCTCCCTTTCTCACTCATTCTTTCTCTCTTCAACTTGTTCATCTTTCTTTTTCTCCCCCTCAAATTTCCCCTGCTATTATTTGTTAGAAATATTGTAATTTCTTTGGCGTTAATTCAAAGAGTCTTGAGAAGAAATCATTCTAAGGTAAGGGCTCATTCTTTTCGGTAATTTTTCTCTTTAATTCGGATGCTATATCTTTGTCTAGGAATTTTGTTTTGCTCTAAATTTTTAATATGTTGTTCATGTATGTGTTATGTGTTAAACTTCAAAATTTCACCTCAATTGGATTTTTTTGTGAAAAGTTATGAATTTTCTTTTCTCTATCACTCACTGCTAAGGTATTTTCCACGAAATTTTTGTGAATATGTTTATATATATGTTAAGTATTACACTGAAAAGTTTGGTGATGATTTGATATATATTTCATGTATTATGGAATTTTTAGGCTAACTAGGTTTTTAAGACTGTTTTATCCATGAAATTGAGGGATTGTACTTGGATGAAGTTTTGAGTGACTTAATGATTTTTATTTGGTGATGTGAAATTTTGTAGTCTGTAATTATATGTTAATGACTTGTAATATGAATTTTGGGGTCATAGTAGTTTTATTTTAATTATTAGAAAATGATAAATGCATGAAACTCACTGCTTACACATAGGATGTTATTTTTGGTCTCTGCTTTCTAAAGCATGACTTGAATTGTGTTGAATTTTTATGAAGCTGATTTTTGGATATGTTATAATCCCAGGTGTCTATTATTTGTGATAATTTTTGTAGAATTTTCTATGGCATGAAAATGTGATAAATAGACCTAAGTTAAGGATTGCTCACTGTATTATTGTTGCTGGCAGATTTTGGTATATATGTTGTATGACTTGTTTGAGACTTTAAATGGAATTTTTATGACTAAAGAAAAATCATGGTAATGTGTATATATGTTAACTTTGTTCTTGCAAAATTTGGTGCTCTAATTATGTATGTATGTTAAGTTATTAAATTGTGAATTCTTGTAAGTCAGAAATGTAATTGTGTTGATAGTTTTATTTAAATGTTTTAAAGTTAATGAAATATGTTATAAGTTTATGTTTTCAAGAAATGAATGCAAATGTGATGTTATATGAAATGGATGTTATGTTGTGGTAATTAATTCATTGAAAATAAATGTTAATTACCATTTTATGAATGTATGACATGAACACAATGTGAAGTGAGCACATCGAGACCGCGGCGTCGTCGCCTACAAAAGTAAGGTTAAGTAAGCTTATTAAGGTCAGTACAGTCTCACTTGCAACATGATGAGTTTAAGTTTGAAATCTGTGTTCATGATGGTTTTATGATGATTTTTCATGATGATTATACATGAAATATTATTATGGAAGTTTTAAGGTATGAAGGTTTATGCATGTTTTGATGATAATGTTTTTTTTTTTTTTAAGCATGAAAGTATAAGTATGTATATGTATCACCTAAATAAGTGTTTCACACCCAATGTTATGATATATTTTTGATAAGTTATGATGTCATGATTGGTTTGGGATTAGCTACCCCTCTCCTCTCAGGCAGCGCGCCCATGATGATGTATGGTGCAACACTTGGCCCTTAAGATAAAACGAATAAGTTAAAATATGGTTGATATAATGCAAGATATGTTCCTTATAAAACTATGCCTAGTGCACTATTATGATGATGATGATGATGTTGATGATGTTCATGAAATGTTTTAAGTTGTGAGATTTACAAATGTACTTACTAAGCTTTTACTTATTTAAGTTTACATCATGTTGCAGATAAGGGTAAGGGAACCATGGATTAGGAGGAGGACCAAGACGGGCGTGTGAGTTAAGCAAGATAAATTGCAAACGAAAGATGCAAAGAAAGAAAGAGATTTTTATGAAATAAACTATGATTTATAATTTTGAATATGTTTATTAATTTTGAATTTTAAGGATCTAAATTATGTTTTATAATTTTGAGAATGTTTATTTGATAGACTTTTATTATTTTATAAATTTTCTTCCCCATTAAAACTGTATTTAAACAAATTTTATTTTAATCGTTTGGACTGCCGATGAGTCCAACATACCGAAGTACGTATGCAAATTTTATTAATGTTTAAATGGATTAAGTTATTATATAATGATTAAGTTATTTAAAAAATAATAATAATAATAATAATAATAATGCATAGATCCTTGGTTATGTTCTCAATTTATCTTTTTAATTAAATAGTTTATCTTATAAATAAAAACATTACGAAACGAAAATAACGACATCTGTGACGTCCGTAAAAGGAGATGTAACACTTACAATTACAACTCCTCACATACTCAAAGAAATCACTTAAGAACCTTTGGTTCTTCTCTTCCTCACTCTTAGAAGTTCTTACTTCTTCCTGATGCAAAATGAGAGACATTGCCCCTATTTATACTAGTAGCATCTCTTTAACTAATGGCTAGGATTATGCCAACACACTTTTAATCTAAAGGCTACAATTCATCCTCTAGAATTCTCCTCCAAAATATCTCCCATCTAGAATTGTCTACAATTCATCCACTCCAAAAATATCTAGATATTTTTTGAACAATAATCTAAAAATCTTTCTAAAGTTGGGCTTAGGTTTGAATTTGAACTTCATCAAGTTTTTGGGCCTAAAACAAGTTTATATTTCAACAAGAACAATGAGAGAAAAAGCTAGTCTAGGGGAGGATAAAAATTAGGATTATTAGCACAGTTAGTTTCTGAATTTATACATAAACACTTTACTGTCTAGACTTTTAATTTTGATACATTTCTGAAAACATTTTTAGTTTTTTAGATATTTTTTTTCTGACTATTAAATTAACTAAAGAATCTTATAATTTAACAAATGTATCCGTCATGTAATACCTTAAAATGTTGCAGAAATAAATTATACGTAAAATGTTCTCTTCAATATTATTAAAGCCATTGACAATTACAACATTCAGTGTTGTAAGTATTTATGTAAAACTTTAACTTATTATGCAGTGAGGATGTTATTATCTATGTTCAATTTCAACAAATTGTTCAATTTTAATAATAGAGAGCAAAAGCATCCAAAAATAAAGGTTTTGAGAATAATCTGTCAAAGTTAAAATTTAGGAGCTAAATTATCAAAATGCTTATAATTATTGAAGCAATAGTACCAATAACCGTAAAAATTAATAGCAAAAATTTGAGGCAAAGTTCACAAATAGCAGTTTTTATGTATATCACGATTTAGCTAAATTGCAAAAGTTAATAGCATGATACTGAGTACCAATTAAATTAAATATGCTATTTGCTTCCTAAAACATATAATAATAATTATTTAGGTTAAAAATAATCTAAAAATGACAATATTATAATGATTAAATGAACGAGTTGATATCAACCAATAGCAACTTAATGTTAAAAATCTACATTTACTATCTGGAATCCTCTATCTTATTTTCTATTTGAATAATAATTTATCATATTAGTGGATTCCATATGTTAGGCTTTGAATGCGAGAAAGAGAATATTATTGGCACTTCTCTTTACACTAAAAATAACATTGCATTACAAAGTAGATTTAATACTTAAATATTAAGATTTGACATCAGCTTACTAATTTAACTTTGCAGTAGGAATGCTCTAACATGTACTATATGTTGTGCTGCAATTTCACCTTCAGAATAACACTATATTGGGGATAACATTGCATATGTTTGTCTATAAACCTGTCTGGAAGATTTGTTGCTTTTGCTTTTAGTCATTAGACAAAGAGAAGTAAAAATTGTCTTTTCAATAAATGTTAAGAACCATATTTATAAAAATGCTTAAATAGGCCAAAATGGATTTTAAAATTTGTAATTAGAAAAAAAAAATATTAAAATGAAGATTGTAATGTCTTATTAGAATTTTGGTATAAGTTTTAAAGTTAATAAGAAGAGCATTTTTGATAAGCTATATTTTGTGACTTTGACTACAATCTTTTTAAAAAAGCTAATTAAGCTCTTCTGACATATCATCTAAATAGTTTTAAAAGCTACGTTTAAATTAAAAAAGCTAAATGCACCATCAAATTGACATTATAAATAAGTGTGGTTTCAATCATTACGTTTCCAATAGGTACTACTATTATTGAGCGTGTGATGTAAATTAGATGGTAGTATTTAATTAGGCAGTTAACTAAAAAAATAATGATAATTAATAAGATTGAATTTTTGTCACACTATTGAGATAACTAGTTGAATGGGACCTATCACATGATACATAAGCTCTTCCATACTTTAGGGCCCGTTTGAAATGGTTTATGTTAAGCTACTTTCGGCTTATTCTATCTAAAAACTACTCATACGACTGTTTAGGTAACCCATAGAAAAGTACTTGTGTTTTTTATAAACTCTTATTAGAAAAGCCAAGACAAGGGTGCTTATGACCTTATATTTAAAAATAACAAATTAAGAATTATATTCATATCTTTGAATTAGACTACTTTTTACATCTATAAGGGCTTTTGATTTATTTAACCAAACAGATTCAAAAATCTTCTAAAACCAAAAATTATTTTTCTATACACTATCTAAACACTAATTCAAAAGTCATTACTTATACTTCTCTTATTTTACTATGTGAAAGTAAAAGCACAAGGTACCACACCCTTTGTCAAAGAATTAGACTCTGAAAATAAAAATATTCCGGGGATTAGATGAATGGCCATAGGCATTATTGCATCGTAATATGGCTAAAATCTTGGAACCCATTTTCAGTGGAATACAAGGGTTGCAATTCACGCTGTTCGTTGGAAAATTAACAATTACAGTTGAAAGAGATATCGATCCGAATGCCTGGAGATGATCTAGTCATACGAGGCCACGAGGAGAGATGACCAAACGCCCAATAAACAAGCCACGTCTGGTCCAATGCACGTGATGGTTTTGGCCCGTTTTATGCCACGGACAACACATGGCTGGGCCACTACACGAGATGGCCCTCATGAGAGTTTAACCCTATTTTGACATTTTGCAAATTTATATACCTATATGTATATGTTTATACCATAGACCTGTTCTTACCCTGGGGATCTTCCTCGTACATGATGGTGCAGAAACTACTTTGCATGTGTACATGTGCATATAAATAGTGATATATTACATAAAATGACACAGAAACGAGAAGTGATACCATCCAAATATATAACACAAGTTGGAGGTTCTTTAGAAATACAAGAATCGTGATTCTCTTCTGTGGAAGCTATATGTTTATAAGGAATATTTTTGGAAGCATGTAAAGTTTAGAGACTGCGCCATTTGTCAATTGTCGGCATAACTAGCTTACATAAACGTGGCACATCTAAGTTAGGATGACTCATCATTAAATACTTTGGTTTTCTCCTTAGTTTCATATATATACATAAATATATATATATATATGTGTGTGTGTATATATATATAGTTAATAAGACATATAACATAATTTTTAATTGTCGAATTTGCAATGTATATGGCTCCAATCTATGCATATTCTACATATGACATAATATTTTTAACATGGTTACTATGTTAATGTGACATCATTATAATACTTATTTTGTAATTACAACTATTTTTAAGATATTCTGAAAATTTTCAATTTCAGCATAGAAATTTGTCTATATAGTGTATCTTTTTTTCCTCTTTTAGTTTGTAGTGAAAAAAAATTCTTACTTAAAATCTCAGCATAAAAACAATATTATAGTACTATTGCTAAGTTAATTAACTTGTAACCACAATACAAGCAGTACTTTTTAATTCTTGCATCATCTCTTTCTATCGACCTAATTTGTCACTGCATGAAAATTCCATTAAAACAGCTCTAACTTTATAGCGGTGCATTGTTAGAAATTATGGATTACACAATGCCTATTTAATGAAAGTTTTTTGAAAATCTCATGTTAGGAGGATAAAAAAACTGCAGCACATCATATTGGAACACTGCAATATATAAGAGCATCTCACAAGGCTATATTATTAATGTAAGTACCAATGTTAATTTTGACATTTGAATGTGAAAATACTCTATAATGTAGTGTCATTTTTATACCAAATTTGCAATACGTTAAACTTGATGGCAAATTTGCCACTAAGTTTAATATATGAAAAATTTAGTATTTGATTCTTATTGGTTGACATATTAACTTTGCTTAATGATTACAATATCGTCACTTCTAAATTATTTTAACATTAAGGTTTTCTTTTAAAATTTCAAGACTTAAAATGGCCTTGTTTGGTTATGTTTTCAAAATTTTTAAAAATGTTTTCGTACGTTTTTCAAAACAAAAATTTTAAAAACACTCTCAGCACAATTCTCAAAAAATTCTTATTTTTTAAAACAAAAAAATTTTTAGCTATTTCAAAAGCAATACCAAACGGCCCTTAGTTTTTACAAAAGGTAGATATCGAATTTCAAATAATATTATTTACTGGAGAGCAGAAAATAGAATATGTGTTATTTTCGCACTTTTTTAAGGAAAAAATAGTATTCGTATTGGCATTTATAGTGAAGATGATCTAATAGATAGGTGAGAGAAATGAACAGAAATATATTTGGAAAAAAATCTGAACAAATTAACAGTTGTCATCCTCTGTTAAATCTAGACAAAGAGAAGAATGAGAATTTGCTATCCAAATTTTCTGATTTGACTTTCTACAGATAGAGATATCATTGGGATGTTTATGTTTTGAGCTGATTTTATGGCTTTGTTATAATTTGTTCCATTCGAAATTAATGTCAATAGTTGACCATTTTTATAGGTAGTTACCCCAATTGGTGATTGTAATTAGGGTTGTGCACGGTCAAGTCCAGTCCTAAACCATCAAGATTTTGAGACCAGATTATTTTGACACTGTAGGTAAATTTAGGACCAAACTGGACCGTTTTAGCTATTTTGACAACTAGACCGGACCACCCTTAAAGCACAACGTACTATATACAATACCAAGCAATGACATATATATTTAATATTTTTTTATTATTTACATATACATGAACGGTCCAGTTTAGGACCCTTTTTTTATGGTTTTAGAATGGTCCAATCCCAACAGTCTAAAAACCATCCAATCTCTTCGCTTCGGTTGTTTTTCGGCACAGCTCTACTTGTAATCTCTTTATATATGTGGCAATTGAGAGAGCCATTGATGAGGGAATTTTCTCCTCTCTTTGAATTGTCAAACTACGTTAATTTAATTCTTGTATTGGTTTCTTCCTTTTGTTTCTCTTTATTTTTTTACATAAGAAGGGAGCAAAAGAATCAGAAAACATTAAAGAATACACAACTAAAAATAAGAATGTTTGCTGAAAGATTGATATTATAAACCATTTGTCGTAGCAATAACATAAAGGAAACAATATACTCTCCTTGATTGAGACGACAAGCCTTTTCGAACACTTCTCAGCATATCCTTGAAATTCAAGCGAGCCTAGAAGAATAATTCCCGGCTCATAGGTAAAAGAAGAATGTTGTGTTAGGATACATGCTCAAGTCTATAATTATAGTCTTATTTTGACATTATGAGAAGTAAACCTTATTTGATTTTATTCATAATCCAGTTGTTGATGGCACATTATTATTTTTATTAAGTAAATATCATAAGGTTTCAAATACGATGATTGAATCCTTTAATTATATCTATTAAGTTTTCAAATAATGAAGACAGAATTTCAAACAATGTAGTGTAAACCTATAAGTTTACAGACCGTTACTAAAGTTCGGCGGTTTATTTTGATAATTGTTATGTTGTCTATTTTCTTTTGGGAATAGAATAATCTTACCTAAACTATAGTAAAGGTAATGAAAAAATAGAATCACCTTAGTATTTGAAGTAAATTGAACTAGAGCAAAATAGAATTATTTTTATTCCTTAATAATTTAATGAAAAAATTGAATCTCTTAGTTGAATTGACCTTTATCTTGAATGATCAATGAAGTCGCATCCATTTTTGATAAGTTGGGATTTTTGTTTGTTGTGATATTTGGCACATTTATGTGTTTGTTTTCTATGTTGTCAAAGATTAGTATGTTGAATTTGACAATTGTCCTAAAAGTTTGGTATAAACAAGGATTTTTGTTTGACAATTTTATTTTTCATTTTATGAGTAGATATGGAGAAAGCGGAGCTTGTGACATGCCTTATAATGAGATTATGGCATTTGCGACTATTGAGCATCTGTATGGTGACTCTATTGATGTTGTATGACTTGGTAGATAAACATACAAAGATATATATGCTCAAAGATAGTACATTTGTAAGATATGAGAGTAAACTGGAATATTTGAATAGCTTAATACATGGCAGTGATGTAGAGTGTGTGAGTCAACTTAGAATGACCAGGAGAACGTCTGTTATATTGTGTGAAATGCTTCAAGCTGATGAAAGGATAAAGAAGGATGGCCAAGTGAATTTGGAGGAGCAGGTATGCTTGCTCTTACATACTCTATCCCATCATGTAAAGAATCGTACCGTTCGTAGTAGGTTTAAGAGATCGGAAGAAAATTTTAGTACATATTTCAATTCAATATTGAATAGTGTTTTAAGGTCATAAGATAGACTATTGAGTGAACCCGATCCTGTGCCTACAAATTACACCAGTGATAGATGGAGGTGGTTTAAGATACGCACATGAATAACTATAAGTTTTGATGTCTAATTGTATAGTTTCACTTGCTATGACATCGTGTACTTTTGTGCATATATAAAATTGCCTGGGGGCATTAGATGAGACATATGTTCATGTTTAAGTACATAGACATGATGGGCCTAGGTAGTGAAAGTTGACACAAGTATTACAGGCTAAGTGCTATGCCTACTACTCGTGTTACTATGTCGGTTCATTCCATCCGTCGATAAAGTGAAATATATGTTTATTAGATCTACACTAAACGTGAGATGATCGGCTTCAAAAGTCTTTTATTGTGGTAAATCTGCAAGATGTCTAAGCATATCATCATCACTTGTTTATCATGATACCATGTCAAATTCTTGGCATGCTCTGTGTTTTGGAATAAACACCTCAAACTGGATACCAATGGAATTACCACTGTAGCAACCCCCTCCCCCCTTCCCTCGGGAGGAAAGAGAGAAGAGGAGCGTTACGCATCGTCCGTTCATGCATGTGAAGATGGGGCAAAAAATAATCAAATCTTAACTCAACCTTAATGTGAAAATTATCTTATCATTAGCAGCAAAAATGTTAAGATTACAACACTTATACACAAGCTAAAGAAACCACTAAATATCCTCAATAACAATTCTTAGTTTCTAATAACATCAAAGAAATACTTAGAATAAATATTGCATCTTAGACTCGTCATGGGACCTTGGACCATTCTTGCTCAGTCATCTACATCCTTATTTGGAAACTCACTTGCATCACGAGAATTATATAAGCATAATGCTTAGTAAGTAAACCATAATAGTTCCACATAAAAACATACTTTCATAAACATACATTACTTTTAGGTTATTGGGCCCGTAGCATAACGTTAATCTCATGCAGTCAGAACCCTTAGCATTCATTCATAGATGGTCGCTATCTTGAAACATGCTTCCTCAAAGATTTGACCATGAAAACATACATAACATTGGTTGGTTCATGACAACAAGAGAGTTCACACCATACTCATGAAAAATCATCAAAAACATCTTTAAACATATTCATCATAACAACGTACATAACTTTAAAACATGCTTTAAAACATACTATTGTTCAAGTGATGCAGTGGAGGTTATACTTACACAAACCATTTACTCAAGATCATCTTAGATTCTATACATCATTATTCATTCATTCTTCACATCACATAATATATCCCTTCATATTCCGATGAAAGCCATTGAACACCTTCATGATTTTCTATCATCTCTTTATGCATTCATATGTCTCCTTAAATATTATGTCCTTAATCTTTTCTTTCCTTTTCTCTTCTTAATTTCTTCCTTATTTCCTCATGGTTCATCCCCTCATTTCTTAAGTCTCACATAGACATCTCTCTATAATATCTTGACTATCCATGAATAGAATTCTAAATAAGTCAACCAATCATCCAATAAATGAATAAAAGAATAAAAGATAATTTTAGATTCCAATATTAGCTCCACTTGCCTAATTTCAATTATCAAAATAGGAAACCTATCATAAATTTCAATTATCATTAAAAAGTCAACTATCAAAATATAATGATAATATTTTGACTAATTAGAGGCAATTTACACGTGGGATTAGAGGGGAATTAGGGGAAGAAGTAACAAATTAGCTCCTACTTACCATATATCAACTTTCAAAAGTAGGAAACCTTATCAATTAAATTCAATCAATCAAAAGTCAAACATTTTATTTCCTTAAATGAGGAAATAAATCCAAAAATATACTAATCAATCAACAATTATTATCCAATCACATAAAAAGTCAACTATTCCCCCATATGGAATGAGGAAAGAGAAGATAATATGCCAATAAATCAAAATTATACCATAACAAACACACTCACATATACATAAATTACGTTAGTCATTATCCACTTTCTCAAAGTCATACACGGCCACCAAACTTTGTAACTTACACATATAGTGCACATTACATTAAAAAAATATAACATCAACAAAATAATGTATTGCTTCGCACTTGCTATTCATACTCACATGGTAACTATATCAATTACACGCACTCATATATATAATTTACATTCACACAAAAACACATATAAATTATAAAATATTAATAGTCATTTTCCACTACAATTATACAATAGTACAAAATATTGTGCACATTACATTAATATATAACATAACTTTCCTTTCTTTTATTTTTATACGAATTAACCTTATATATAAAAACATATTAATTCTTATATTACGTAAAGATAAGTATATATATAGAAATATTTATATATAGAATATAACGTTTATATATATATATATATAATACCTGTAAATTAACTTACAATTAACATATAATACCTTTGCATAAAGTTCTATCATCCCATAAACACATGGCAATTTCATAAGTGAAAAAAATAATAATAATAAATAAATGAATAAATAAATGCATAAGTGGTAAAAATAAAAACACATATTCATATAATCTGAACTAGACCCTTAGCTTAAAATTTAGGGTGTTACAAT
>CAMOHE010050181.1:48216-81035 GCA_946598075.1 Artocarpus hirsutus
AATTATAAAATATTAATAGTCATTTTCCACTACAATTATACAATAGTACAAAATATTGTGCACATTACATTAATATATAACATAACTTTCCTTTCTTTTATTTTTATACGAATTAACCTTATATATAAAAACATATTAATTCTTATATTACGTAAAGATAAGTATATATATAGAAATATTTATATATAGAATATAATGTTTATATATATATATATATAATACTTGTAAATTAACTTACAATTAACATATAAATTAACATTTATTTATATTTAGAAAATTTATATATTTCTACATATATATAAACGTATTAATACTTATAAATTAACATACAAGATATATATATATATAACACATTTGCATGAAGTTCTATCATCCCATAAACACATGGCAATTTCATAACTAAAAAAAAAAAGCATAAGTTGTAAAAATAAAACGTATTCATATAATTTTAACTAGACCCCTAGCTTAAAATTTGGGGTGTTACAACCACAATACCCTTGTCGGCACTCCATTCTCACCGTCCTTTGGCTCCTTTCCTTTCTTCTACTTGACTCTTTATAAAGCAGGCAATAATTCTCATCCTTACTCTCATTCCTACAAAGAACACAATCATTTTCACAAGTGTGAATTTTCTCATACTTCATTCCCAAAGTGCTTAGAGTCTTCTTAGCCTCATATATAGTAATTAGTAATTTATTACCCTCTAAAAAAAGCCTTATTAGAAATTTCAAAAGATTTATGAAACTAGAATCTGACCAGCCACACAATGCTTTTAAATTCCATAATCCAACTAAAGTTGACCATTTGGTGAAATTGGTATCATTCTCTCAAATAAGTCCAGATGGTATAAAAAGTGTTTTTCTAAATCATTGACCATGTCAAACATATCGTGATCATCTATATTATCTTCCATAAAAGGTTCCTTTTCTTTACTTACTAAAGTTGGATTGAACCTAAACTCACCATGAAAATGCCACGTTAGGTAACTACTTATAATCTCATTTGAAATAAATGTCCTTTAACATTTGGAATTGAATGAGATCTATAGTTTTCATATTGAACACAAGGAGACCAGATTTTAGCAAAATCTAAGAACTCTTCTATAGTATTTGTGACGACCCGTCTTTTCGGACAGTCACTTAACTTTCTTTATACTTCATTTCATAAACGGTAATCTTACTTAATGAGAAAAATACTAAAATAAATTTTTTTCTTTGATATCCTTTAAAACTTTCTTTAAAACTAATGCGACTTCTGCCGTGATTTAAGTTGAGCCACTGCTCAACACTTGACTTTAAAACCATTTTAAATCGTTTCTTAAAACTTAATAAGAAATATTAATTAAATCGTAGCTTAAAACTTCACTTTATAATTATATAAAACTTTTAGTAAAATGTATCTTAAAACTTTGAAAACATTTCTTAAAACTTTAATTTTCTTAAAACGTTGAAAACACTATACCAAAGAGTGGGAAAACATTTTCTTTTGAATGGCGGAAGCATACCATAATGGTATCCATATCCAAATCTCTGCAGCACCAAGCTCCCTAAACAGGTTCTACTGGTTACCCCTAGACTATCTACAGCATGAAGAAACTTTTAACGAGCTGTTGCTTAGTAAGTTCAAACATAATCTCACAAATCATTTAAACATGCTTTAAAAACTTTTCTCATAAAAAATTTTCTCTTAAAACATTTTTCATAAACATTTCTGAATACGTTTTTCATAAACATTTTTCATAAAACATTTCTTAAACATTTTGCATAAACATTTTTCATTAAACGTCCTTTATAAACCTTTTCTTGAGAAAATAAAAATGTTTTTCATAAACATGTTACGTAAAACATTTCTCAAAATGTTTTTCATATCATAACATAACATTTTATAATAAGGAATATAAGCAAGGTCAACATATATGATTCTTTTGATGCTCAATTATAAACTTTCAATTATGAGCATTTTATGAATATTCATTTCTTACTTTAACTCTTTATCTTTGTTCCTTAACTTTTCCTTTCTTATAAACTTTAGTGCTTGTACCAACATCATTAATTATGAGATCATGAACATGATGCTTCCCTTATGGAAGACTTGAGACTATCAAATATCGAGGTCATGTACCTCACATCAAAAAATTCAAACATTAACTTTACTTCTATATCTCACATCAAGGAGGTTGGTACAAAACTTTCTTTTAATCTTTACTTTACCTTCATATTAACTTTAGTGAGCATAACCAACACTATCACATCATATGCAAACACATTTGCAAATCATAACTTGTATTGTAAAACTTATTGCATAAAAAATGTAACATAAAACTTATAACTTAAACTGTAAAACATTATGCATTTAAAAAAAAATGCAAACATACTTTAAACATAATTATTGCAAATACATTGCAAACTTTTATTTGATATTTTAAAACTTTATGCATATCAAATGTAATCATGCTTTAACATAATAGTTATAAATACATTTCAAATCTTGATTTAAACTGTAAAACTTTTTATATAATAGATGCAAACATACTTTTAAAAACAACTTATATAACAATTGCAAACATATATATATAGATAAACATTTGAAAATTATTTACTTCATGCTGTAGGTGAGATCTGAACTTACTTGGACTACGCTCTAACGTTCCCTATTCTGTTCCTTTTTCTTTCATTAGTCGGCTTCTGTGTCTTGGTCATATGACACCCGACTTGTTATTTAACTTTATTTTTATCAATCTACTCAATTGATAATAAAACGTAAACATTAACCGTTCTTTCTTTTTAACTTAACTTGGTACCCTATCGGTTTAACCTTCTCTTTACTTTGTAGCTTGTTGCTTTTAACTTTGTAACCCACCAGGTTACTCTACCTTTTACTTAACTTCATAACTCATCGGGTTATCACTCTTTTTACCTAACTCTATAACCCATCGAGTTACCCTTTTTCTTTACTTAACTTTGTAACCGACTAGGTTACCTTTCTTTTACTTGAGCATTCCTTATTAAATTTTTGGTCTCATGTGACAGTTTCATTACTTAACGAATTATGAAACATTTTTTGTCTAAGAGTGTTTTGCTAATTTGGAGTGTTTGACTCCGGTTTAGCCATTTTCTTAAACATGACGTTTTTACCTTTAACAAATTTTTCATCCATTTCATAACTTTATAAAATTCACTGCTTAACTTTTCCTCTCATTTCTTAAATATCATGAAAAAATTCTCTCTATGGGGTATTTTCTGATATCAGGCGTTTTGGATCCATTTTAGCCATTTTTCATAAAATGATCATTTTGCCCTTAACGTTTTTCTTTCATTCTTTCCTTGACTAAACTTTGAATCCTTAAAACTTATCATTTATAATTACTTACTGTCTATAGTAGTGTAGGAAATCAACGTACCCTAGTGAAAACTCAATTTTCACACAATTTTACAATTTTGGCCCAAAATACAAACATATTTATATTTTCCCCCGAAAGAAAGAATGACCACTTTATACCAAAACATTCAATTTTTTGTAAGGAATAAAACTTACAAAAGCTCCTTGGTCGAATTCTAAACATTTCATAACATTTATATTTCATGAAATTTTGTGCTCAAAATTTCATAAAATTCATAGCTCCTAAACCGAGCAGAATTTTAAAAAACTGTTTAAATTGTCCTAATAGTTTCGATGCATTCTACAACTTTTATGTTTTAATTTCATGAAATTCTACCATTAATGTGGATTTTTTTGGTTGATTTTCAAATCGGTCGCGAATTAGCAAAACTTTGCAATTTAGTCTTTTTGGAATTTTACAAAACTTTATTCACAAAAGTTGTTTCCCTCACTATGTTGACAATTTCTAGAACTTACTTGGAACATAAATTGGCCTTTAAGGCTCTCTAGACCATCACTTCTTGAAAAATAACTAAACTTTGCAATTATACCAATTTTCCATTTTTAAATGCAAAATCCCTACTTTCTTTTTTTCTTTCTTTCATCATCTCCATCATCATAAAGCATAAAACAATTTTCCATAAGGTCCATTTATATGCCATAGCTCAAAACATATCATCAAACACTTGGCATGGATAAAAAACATAAACTTTAACTTAAATAAAAAGACTAAGAATTTACCTAATCTATGCAAAGGGCTTGCCCTTTCTTGATCACTTGTAATCATCTCAAAACCCCTTGAAAACCATCCATAACACAACCCATGAAAATCCCATCCAAATCATTAACAAAACCCTTAAACATGATGATAGCAAAAGCTTAGGTTTTACCTTGAAAACTCTCAAATCCTCATCTCCTTCACTTGTTCTTATTTCTTCACATGATTTGGAGCTTGGGATTCATCAAAACTTTGAGAGGAAAGAGCATAAGGGGGGACAGTTTTGGGCTAGGGAAGAAATGGAAGAAAAAAATGAAGAATTTTTCTTCAAATTTGCTTTTTATTCTTTATTTTCAATTTTGGCAACTTGGTAACTTATCAAGATTAGTCACCATTTTGCAGTAATTGGGGTTAAAATTTTTGCTTAGTCTTGGCAACATTTGATTCGCCACATCAAGGGGTATTTTGGTCATTTTTACCAAATTTGATGACTTATCATGATCATCATCACTTGACATCATCTTGGGCTTAACTTGGCGCTTTACGATTGGGCCACATTAGTAAATGTGGTGGCCCAATCAAAACTCTCAAGGTGTCCCCCTTGGTGGGTCCCACAAAACTTTTTACACAATCCAAGTTTATACTGACAGTATTTTTCCTATGTTGTCAGTGTTCTTTTCTACACTATTCATAAGGTTCCACAACCTTCTATACTTATTTACATCCATCACATAATATAATTCTAATATTATCTAATTTTGTACGATCCAAATTTATATTGATAGTATTTTTCTTATACTACCAATATATTCTCTACACTGCAATAGCATTCCTTATTCATCCATATTCTCCCAATAGTATTATTCCTATACTGTTTTAACTTAAATAGTCTAACTTCTATACTGCTTAACCTTAAACAATCAAATTCCTACACTGCATTACTTTTGCAGTGTAATTTTCATACTACATAACTTTATCAATGTACTTCCTTACACTGCATTATTCTAATACTGTATAATTTTTTATATTATTATACAGTATTTTTCTTAAACTATATTTTTGTCTTAAAATTTGTTGTAACACATTTTGCAACAATTAGGCTTTTCAACTTATTTTCTTATCATTCTTTTTTTATTTAAGGCTATGGCATGATTCTTACTCTTAAAAATCTTGTTTTTTGCTTTTATTTATTTTATCATATAAATTGGATTAAATAATAATCCTTAAATTATTACATTTTTAATGTGCTTAAAATGCTTGAGTGTTACAATCTACCCTCCTTATAAATTTTTGTCCTCGAAAATTTGAACCTTCATGGGTAGTTCATTTCCTTAGCCTCCTTTCCGTTCTTAACATACTTTCCTTTATCATTACTTTCTTAATAAAATCTAAGTCTCCAACTTAGAACCTCATATACTTTTATCATTTCTTTGATATATTTCTTTGAATGGTAATACTACACTTCTGCTGCGAAACTTTGATCTTTCAGCATTCAAGTGCAGTTTCCATTTATCTAAAGGTTAAGCATTCTATCAATGAATGCTTCTTGAAAATAGGGTTCATTTTTATTCTAATCGTATCATTTAGTCATCTAACGTCTGGTTGTTCTTAGACACTCTTGTTTCATAGGATGTTGAAAATCACTTTCAGACCTCCATTATTTTGTTATCTGATTTGCTCTCCTCGTTCTACGTATAATCAGTACCGAGCGACTTCTAACAGAGCAAAATTTGGTCAAACAAAAAACATCGTTGAGTGGGAAAACATCATAACGCGTCATGAGCTCATCGTCTTGATTTTGAGCTGTCGACCATCTATTGACCACTATTGACCACATTTGATCATCATTCACTTGATACCGCTGCTGATCGATAACTACCGTCGACTTGCAGGGACATTATAACATATAACATTACATTTAACCTTAGACCTTTACCTTTTCATTACTCATCCGGGTGTGCCGATATCAAAGGCTATGCCCAACATAAGCATGTAATTGTTAAATGCTAACTTTTCTCCTCACATAACTTAACTTACTTACTTGAGCTATGGTATAGCGAACATATGATAGCATGAGATAGGATGGCAGGATACTGTTCTGATACCACCTGTGATGGCCCACCTAGGATGGCAGCATTACTTTTATAGTGTAATTTTCATACTACATAACTTTATCAATGTACTTCCTTACACTGTATTATTCTAATACTGTATAATTTTTAATATTATTATACAGTATTTTTCTTAAACTATATTTTTGTCTTAACATTTGTTGCAACACATTTTGCAATAATTAGGCTTTCCAACTTATTTTCATATCATTCCTTCTTTATTTAAGGCTATGGCATGATTCTTACCCTTGAAAATCCCATTATTTGCTTTTATGGTTTTTATCATATAAATTGGATTAAACAATAATCCTTAAATTATTACATTTTTATTGTGTTTAAAATGCTCGGGTGTCATAGTATTTACATATTATCTAGTCAATTGAAAATTTTACATCCATATCCTATCTATTTTGCAAGTCCTAACTCGAAATATATATGATGCAATTTAATTAAAGACAATTTCACAAATTAATTAACCCACCATATATAAATCATACCATAAATCCACAAATTTCATTAATTATTCATACCCATCGATTTCAATATAGCTAATCATAATCAAATATCTACATACAAAATAGCTATTATATTCAAATAATAAATCATATCCATAAAACAAATTAATCATAACAATCATATCTAAATAACTAATTATATTGATAAATTAACAAATTAATCATACCAATATCCAAATAACTAATCATATCCACAAAACAATAAATATTGATCAATAATACTAATTGATCCATATATTTGTCATGCCCAACATATCCAAATAATTAATCATAATTATAAATTCACAAACCAAAAAGCTAATCAACAAAATTAAAACCTATTTATAAATATACCAAATTAAACACATTAAACACTTCAATTGGAAAGGAGATTAAGAAGGATGGAGATGGAGAGGGACAGTGACTGCATTTTCGTAAAGTTCTGGATGTGTTTTCAAGAGCTGAGTTTGTGTTTTGTGTCTGATTGTGAAGCTAGAATAAGGATTTTAATGTACCTTCCATGACAGTTTTAGTGAAAAACCGTTGTGAAAATTATCATCTTACACGATGGCTTTTTATTAACACCATCATGTTTAATGTAACCTCAAAGAAGCCACATCCTCTCATGACAGCTTTAGTCTTCTCAGGCAAACTCCTCGTGTTTTTCTCCTCTACCATGATGGTTTTTAAAAAAATGTCGTTAAACTAGGGTAGTATAATCTCAAATTTTTAGTAATGAACACAAATATATATTGAATGGAGACAATGCAAAGGTCATTAGACTCTCTTCATATTATCTTTTTGTGAGGGAGATGACTAGTTTGGGAGTTCTATTTGGTTTGTGTAGTTTTACAAACTGATTGCAGTTTTGAGTAAATTGTAATCTATATGGCTATTCATTTTTTTGTGATGTACTTAATTCATAATGGGTTTTATTTTACCTTATAATAATATAATGGTTAGTGTTAAAAAAAAAAGTGAAAATATCACATTTGGCTTGATCTTGACGGTGAGTCTAGCTCATTGGCCCAACATTGTCAACTAGTTATGCTTGCTGACCTGACCCTGTCCGGCTCACCGGTTCAACTCTGATGATGAGTCTAACTTGTTGGCCTGACCTTGATGGCAAATCTAATTTGCCATGTGGCCATGTCATGCAAGTCCCCATATTTTTTTTCTTTTTTGTATAATTAAATTTTAAAAAATAATAGAGTATGATACAATTTAACAACACACCCTACATTGTATTAAGATATCCTCGTATTTACTACGATATTGTCATGCCCTAGAGTACGGGAGGTGACGTGGCAGTTTAATTAAGTTAATTAAGTAAAAATGTAATTAAAACATGAGTTTAAGAATTTAGCAATTTATTGATGAAAATGTGATAATAAATTTTTTTTAAACCCTTTTATTTAGAGCGAGCAATTATAATATTCAAACAAATTAGGATAACAAAATAAACAATAAGGAAATAATGAAAATATAAAGAGAGGCGAGAATGAGTCCCACTAACCCACATCTTGTGCACACACATAGTACTGACAATATTAAATTATAACCACATCCCAAAATGAAGAAAGAGAAAGTTAAAGTTATACATGCCTTGATTTTATAATTTAAATAATCTACTAGGTTCTCCTACTGCTCGAATGTCCTATCTATGGACTCTTATCCGATCCTAAGCTGATATCCACCTAGAAGGGAAAAGTTTTGAAAACAAAGAAAATGTGAGTGAAAGGCTCAATATGACTATATTTAAAACACCAAATTTCAAAGGAAATTTCATTATTCAAATAAATATTTAGAAAACAAACTTAAGTAAATAAATAAGCAGGTAAATAAATAAATAAACAAAAATTCAATAAAAGTTTACCTTATCAAAACAACTTATTGGTAGACCAGAAAGAATATCATGTTCTTTTCCTAGGCAAACCATATATATTACACCACCGTAATGGTCCAGCTGGGTTTCGGGACCTGCCCCTAAGGTCGCACTCTACACCACCCAATCTTTGATATGGCATCATGCCTTTATATATTTTCTATAATTATTAGAAATCTCTTTTTATCAAGTATTCTCACTTACATTCATCATGAGGTTTATTATGAAAATTCTCCTCAGTCTACTATTTATAAAAACAATCAATGAAATCTTTTTTTTTTCAAATCATCATTGAAAATATTTCAATGAAAAACCTTTTTAGGATAAAATCATTTTTAACACTAGGTTACCAAGGAGATGATAGAAGTCCTACCTCAAAACTTGTGCCGGTGTCCCACACTGAAATCTCGGTCCGCTATATGTTAGCTCCTTGGATCCACGAACTACCTTAAATGGAAACTAGGTCTATCAGTATCTAGCTTGAATACCCCATGTTACTAAATCATCTCATGGTGTCCTAGTGTGCCATTTAGGTTTATAAAATTATACTATGACATCAAAATCTTAATCGAGGTTTAAAACAGAAAAGACGAATGAAAAATCACAAAATCTCACTATGTCCGATCGGCCTACTGGTCACCCTGATTCGGCCGGCCGAACTTTGCAGTTTGGCCTGCCAAAAGTCCAGGTCTAGTCGGCCAAACTTTTTTAGGTTCGACCTACCGGTCATATGAATCCATCCTGCTGAACTCATGAATCTGGCTTGCCAAACATGAACTTCAGCCTGCCGATTTGAAAAAATTTTAGAATTTTTCAAGCACGGGATTTTGGCCTCCTAAGCCCAAATCTTCATTTTAACTTGTTTTTCTTAGTTCTCAGGCGTGAGAAACATCAATAGATGATAGAAAAACATCATAAACCACTTTTAAACCAATTTAAACAAGATTTAGATAAAGATTTTAGAAAATCCTAAAAATAGAGAAAAATGGAGAAAAATAAAAAATTTTGATTTAACTCTGTTTTTGATCAAACAAAGCTTAGATTCTGGTCACTCTAAGTCCCTCTAACCTAGATTGAAGGTTTTCTAAGCTTAGAAAAGCTTAAATCTCAAAATGCAAGAAAAATTGAAAATTTTGAAAAGTTTTAAAATTTAAAGACTAACCTTGAATTGAAGCTTTAAATCATGTTTTTGGTTGCTCAATCACGTTCCCAAACCTCCAATTCACTAACTTAAAGCTTGGGATTGATTTTTGTTTCAAAAATTTTGAGAGAAATTGAAAGAGAGGGAGAGGCAGAGAGAGAGAGAGGAGAAAGACAAGCAAGAGGGAGAGTGAGAGAGAGAGAGTGAGCATGTGAGGAAGATGGAGAGGGAATAAATAAAGAAAAAGTTGGTGGTTTTACTGTGTGAAAACTGTGTGCCGTCCACGGTTTTATAAAATAGAATGTAGTTGCCATTTGACAAATTGTTGTGTTTCAAAAATTCAAAATAACAAACAAAATAATTTAAAGTGATTAAAAAATCATTAAAATAATAAAAAACAACACTAATTTTGAAATTCTACAAAATGGTCAAATTAAGTTTAAAATACTCATTATGGCATACTAATCCACTATTTTATATTCTAATAACACTTAATTAATTTCGGGGCGTTACAACTCTCCACCCTTAAAAGAAATTTCACCCTCAAAATTTACAAATTGATTCAAAAACAAAACAAATACGGATACAACTCCCGCATACTCATCTCTAATTCCCAAGTGGCTTCATCAATCCCATGATGCTGCCACACGACCTTTACTAACGGAATCTCATGACGATGCAAACTGATCACTTTTCGATCGATGATCTGGATTGGTACTTCCTTATACGTCACATCCTCCTAAATTTGCACACCCTGGAATGAGATGATCTTGTCCTACTCAGGCGAACACTTACGAAGCATTAACACATGGAATACATCGTGAACATGAGAAAGTTTAGGAGGAAGGTAGAGTCGATAAGCAACCACTCTAACTCGTTGTGTGATCCTGAAGGGTCCAACATACCTCGGTGCAAGTTTACCACTCACTCCGAATTGAGTGATGCCTTTGCGAGGCGATACCTTCAAGAGAACAAAGTCTTCTACCTCGAATTCCAAAGGTCGATGCCTTCTACCCGCGTAACTCTTCTGTTGACTCTAAGATGTTTTCAATCGATCTCGAATCACAATGACCTTCTCATTACTATCACGAATCTCATATGGCCCAAGAATAACTCTATCTTCCGGTTCAGCCCAACACAATAGTGACCGGCATAGTCATCCATATAGTGCTTCAAACGATGCCATACCAATGCTCAATTGATAGCTGTTGTGGTGCGCAAACTCCGCCAGATGCAAGCACTTCTTCCAATTTTTGTCAAAGTCTAATGCACACACACGTAACATGTCTTCGAGAATTTGAATGACCCGCTCAGACTGCCCATCTGTCTGAGAATAAAACAGTGTGCTGAAATTCAAATATATACCCAAAGCCTCCTGAAAGCTTCTCCAATACTTGGCATTGAACCTGGTGTCTCTATCTGATGTAATGGACAGGGGAACCCCATGAGATCTTACTATATTTTACAAGTACAATTCCCCGAGAACCTTTCTTGAGCATGTCGACTTGAACAGAATGAAATACGTCGATTTCATTAACCTGTTGACCACGACCCAAATTGCATCATGCCTTTGCTTCGTCCTCGGCAATTTGGTAAGGAAATCCATCGTGATGTGTTTCCATTTCCACCCTGGAATAGGAAGTGGTTGAAGTTGACCTGCTGGCTTCTGATGCTCAATCTTCACTTGAAGACAAGTCGCACACTTGGCTACATATTCTCGGATATCTTTTTTCATAAATCTCCACCAATATTGCCTCTTCAGATCACGATGCATCTTTGTGCTTCCCAGATGAATAGTAAACTGAGACTTGTGGGCTTCGTCTATAACAGCCTTGGTCACTTCTACAATTGCTAGAACTGCCAAACGCTCCCTGAAGTACAACTATCCATTCGCATGAATCTTCCATTCCTTAAATTGCTTTCCATTCTAAATTCATGTCTAGATTCCCCATAGATGCGGATCTTGCCACTGATTCTGTTTCACCATCTAAACAAGAGCTAGGGTCATCACTATATGATACACCGAAACGTAATCATAGTCTTCACAATACTGTAGCCTGAACGAACTCACTGTTGCATCCTTTTTCTAATTTTCAAAAGCCAAACAAGCGAGAATCCTTGAAAACTTTCGACTGAATGCCTCCGTGACTACATTAGCTTTCCCAGGATGGTATTACAGCGCGAAATCATAGTCCTCCATGTATTCCATCCACCTTCGCTGCCTCAAGTTTAGATCCCTCTGGGTGAACAGATATCTCAACCTCTTATGGTCAGAGAAAACCTGGAATGTCGCCCTGTATAGATAACATCTCTAGATCTTTAGCCCGTGAATCACTGTTGCGAGCTCCAAATCATGAGTAGGATAATTTCGCTCGTGAGGTCATAACTGTCTCGATCCATATGCTACCATGCATCCGTGTTGCATCAACACACATTCGAGTCCACGTCCTAATACATCTGTGTAAATCTCGTACGGCTCATCACTGTTGGAGATAACCAATACTGAAGCTAAGGTCAACCGATTCTTCAATTCTTGAAAAGTGAGCTTACATTCTTCATCCCACTCGAACCTGACGTTCTTCATGATCAATCTTATCATCGGTGCTGCTATCTTCAAGAAATCCTTCATAAATTTCCTATAATATCCGGCAAGTCCTAAGAAGCTACGAATTTCTGCCACATTCCTTAGTCGTTTCCATTCTACTATGGCTTCTTCCTTAGATGAATCCACTGAAATACCATGCTCAGAGATGACATGACCTAGAAACTTGACTTCCGTCAATCAGAACTCACACTTTTCCTTCTTAGTGTACAATTGGTGTTCTCGTAAAGTCTAAAGTACGATCCTGAGATGCTTCTCATGCTCCTTCCAAGTCTTAAAATAGACCAAAATGTCATCGATGAACACAATTACGAACTGATCCAAATAGCATCTAAATATCCTGTTCATCAAATCCATGAAAGCTGCCGCAGCATTCGTCAATCCAAACGGCATCACCAGAAACTCAAAATGTCTATATCGAGTCTTAAAAGCTGTTTGGGGAATGTCCTCTTCCTTAATTCTAAGTTGATGATATCTCGATCTCAAATCTATCTTTGAAAAATACCGTGAACCTCCCAACTGATCAAACAACTCATCGATCCTAGGCAGAGGATACTTGTTCTTCACCGTAACCCAATTTAGCTACCAATAGTTGATACATAACCTGAGGGTTCTGTCATGCTTCTTTGCAAACAAAACTGGTGCTCCCCACGATGATGTACTATTTTGGATGTATCCCTTATCAACAAGCTCCTGAAGCTGCTTTCTTAATCCCTTTATTTCTGCCGGTGCTATCCGATAAGGTGCTACAGAAAATTGATGCTGTTCCTGGAAGCAACTCAATACCAAACTCAATTTCCCAATACGGTGGTAATTCTGGTAACTCGTCCGGGAAGACATCCTTGAATTCATCTACCACTGGGATTGATGCGTTTCTTCTCGAGGCACTAGGCTCTCCTTCTAGACTCGCAAGAAAGGCATAACAAACTAGATTCTTTCTTCCTCCGAGGCATGTCTTTACAAGATGCTTACTCATTAACTGATCACCACCACCACCCTGGTAAGTAATTGTTGTCCCTCTATCAGACACTAGGGTTACTTTCCTAAGTTGACATTCTACGACTATACTGTATCTAGACAACCAGTCCATCCCTAAGATTACATCATATGTACTCATGGGGATTACAATCAAATCACTCTTCAAAACCTCATCCCCAACCTTTATTTTACAGGCTTTACATATACAATTTAAACACACCCGGCCTAAGGGTGAAGCTATGACTAGGGGTTCATCAAATTCTTCTATCTCTAATCCCAAGGTATGTACAAAAGAACTTGAAATAAGAGAATGAGTGGCACTAGTATCGAATAACATGTGTGCTAAAGATTGAGAAACCAGAATCATACCATTGACAACTGCATTACTAGTTTGGGCATCTAAACTCCCAAATGTCATCATGTGAACCAACATTGGGCTTTCCCTTTACCTCTACTAGCACTACTAGATCCTGGGTTAGTTGGTCGATACTGCTGCGATAGAGGTGATTACACACTGGCTGTACTCGGCGCTCGATATTAAGAAACTTTGCATTGGAAGTTCTGCGGTTGGTATCCTTATGCTGGGTATGGCAGTTGTTGAGGAGTGAACTAATGGACCTAAAGCTGAGGGTACTATTGAGGCTGGGGTAGAGTCTAAGGCTGAGGCTGACGGCTAGCTCCTTCTCTAGCCTGAAGTCCTAGACGAGCACTCCTGATTAGGCAATTCCTCTTAATGTGTCTCAACTACTGGCAATAATAGTAGTGAAAGCTATAGGGGTTGCTACGCCCGCTGCTAGATGAACTACTACTGCTACTGTTCATGCCACCCTGCTTGTTCTTCCCCGGAGTTGGTCGACTACTGGTGCTCCTCCTGTCGCTCCTCTGTGGTCCTCCTGATGTCTTAGCTCGATTCTCACAGTACTGTGCATAGTCACTTTCCACAGAAATTATCGACGACACAAACTATCCAAAACTCCTAAGCAGCAGGGCAACCACCTGTCGTCGGATAGGGGCTTTGAGTCCTTCTTGAAACTTAATGCACTTTTCATGCTTCGACGCCACTGTAGAGGGGGCAAACCTGGCTAGCTCATTAAACTTTGCCTCGTACTCCTAAACTGACATATCACCCTGCTGCAACTTGTTAAATTCTGCTGCCTTTTGGTCCCTATATCCCTGCGAAAAGTTTCGATCATAAAACAACTCCTCAAACCTGTCCCAACTAATATTACCATTATTCTCCAAGCGTTTTGCCTGCTTCCACCAGATATTGGCACCACCTTCAAACTTATATGTCGTAAATTCCATGCCATACTCCGCTAGCACACCAAGAGTATCCAAATGTTTAACAACCGAATCTAACCAATATTCTACTACTTGCGGATCCTCATTTTTGTCGAAGGTTAGTATAGACGCACATCAAAATTCCTTAAAGTATGAATGCCGGTGACTAACCTCGGAATCATCCGGTCTTGCCCTTGCTACCATCTGCCGGAATAAGACAAACATGGCCCTTATCATGCCTTGATCATTTCCAAACTCAGCGTCTGTTGTCGATCAACGTCTAGGTGCCATTCTCTCACTTATGAAAACACAATTTGGACTGTTAGTGGTATTTCATTGTCATACTTATGTGTGCATAATTCCCAAGGTTCATAACATTGAGCTCTGATACCATTCTGTCACACCCTGGAGTATGGGAGGTGACGTGGCAGTTTAATTAAGTTAATTAAGTAGAAATGTAATTAAAACATGAGTTTAAGAATTTAACAATTTATTTATGAAAATGATTAATAATTTTTTTTTAAACCCTTTTATTTAGAGCGAGCAATTATAATATTCAAACAAATTAGGATAACAAAATAAACAATAAGGAAATAATGAAAATATAAGAAGAGGCGAGAATGGGTCCCACTAACCCACATCTTGTGCATACATATAGTACTGATAATATTAAATTATAACCACAGCCCAAAATGAAGAAAGAGAAAGTTAAAGTTATACATGCCTTGATTTTATAATTTAAATAATCTACTAGGTTCTCCTACTGCTCAAATGTCCTATCTATGGACTCTTATTCGATCTTAAGCTGATATCCACCTAGAAGGGAAAAGTTTTGAAAACAAAGAAAATGTGAGTGAAAGGCTCAATATGACTATATTTAGAACACCAAATTTTAAAGGAAATTTCATTATTCAAATAAATATTTAGAAAACAAACTTAAGTAAATAAATAAGTAGGTAAATAAATAAATAAACAAAAATTCAATAAAAGTCTGCCTTACCAAAACAACTTATTGGTAGACCAAAAAAAATATTATTTTCTTTTCCTAAGCAAACCATATATATTACACCACCGTAGTGGCCCAGTTGGGTTTCGGGACCTGCATCCAAGGTCGCACTATACACAACCCGATCTCTGATATGACATCATACCCTTATATATTTTCTATAATTATTAGAAATCTCTTTTTATCAAGTATTCTCACTTACATTTATTATGAGATTTATTATAAAAATTCACCTCAGTCTACTGTTTATAAAAACAATCAACGAAATCTTTTTTTTTTCAAATTATCATCGAAAATATTTTAATGAAAAACTTTTTTAGGATAAAATCATTTTTAATACTAGGTTACCAAGGAGAGGATAGAAGTCCTACCTCAAAATTTGTGCCGATATCCCACACCAAAATCCCGGTCCGCTATATATTAGCTCCGTAGATCCACGAACTACCACGAATCAAAATTTTAAATCGTGTTTTCGGTTGCTCAATCAAGTTTCCGAGCCTCCAATCTACTAACCCGAAGCTTGGGATTGATTTTTGTTTCAAAAATTTTGAGAGAAATTGAAAGAGAGGGAGAGGCAGAGAGAGAGAGGAGAGAGACGAGCAAGAGGGAGAGTGAGAGAGAGAGAGTGAGTGTGTGAGGAAAAGGGAGAGGGAATAAATAGAGAAAAAGTGGGCTGTTTCACTGTATGAAAACCGTATGTCACCTACAGGTTTTGTAAAACAGAATGTAGTTGACATCGACAAATTGTTGTGTTTCAAAAATTCAAAATAACAAACAAAATAATTTAAAGTGATTAAAAAGTCATTAAAATAATTAAAAACAACACTAATTTAGAAATTCCACAAAATAATCAAATTAAGTTTAAGATACTCATTATGATATACTAATCCATCATTTTACATTCTAATAACACTTAATTAATTTCGAGACGTTACAGATATAAAACCATACACCATATTATAAAAATAATATAACCCAATACAATATACTTTATCTAATACAATAGTATACAGGTAAACAAATTTAGCCATAGAAAGGATAAAAATATATCAATCAATGTGATTTAACCCGTCGGGATGATGAACGAGAAAAAATCTAGACCAATTAATTTCTTATTGATATCTTTTTTTTTTCTGATGTTTAATATAATATGCAGTTAGTAAATATCGCAAACATCCTCGACTCTTTCGAAAAGATCGTAAGAGCCATAATTAGGACTCATCGGCATAATTCAGATAGTTATATAATTAGTAAATTCCCAGGAAAGATGGTGTTGTTTTATTATAATTAGATCCTCACTTGTAATGTAGAGTTCTATACATTTTTCTTCCTTGCTCTCCAAGCACTGGCAAAGGCACTTAGTGTTAAATAGGAGCACATGCACCTACTTAATTTTTGAATTATTGATTTTTTGTCTGCAAATTTTTTAAAAATTTAAGTTATAACTTTGTTTTACATAAAAAAAAAAAAAAATTATAGTTATGCCCCCGTTAAAAAAATATATCATTGTGCGCCTCATTTTCTTAAAAAGTTATGATTTATGTTCCTACTTAATAATGAGAAATATAATTATATTTGTATACAATAAAATTTATCGTAATTTTTTACATAGAGCCCCATTAATAAAAATATCTGGCTCCATCACTGCCTCTAAGAGTATCAGCAGGCAATAAGAAATATTGTGTATGCAATAATATATAGCCAAGTAGGTTCTTGAAATCATCAATAAATTTCATTTTACTATTATACGGTATTACTGTTTTCGTACCAAATCTTTATTCCAACTCCTACAAAGCGCCGGGAGGGTGTGCAAATCATAGATAAGTAAATAGATTAAAAAAAAAAAACATTAATATTTTACCAGTAATTATTCGTTTTTATTGCGTGTAATTTGTATATGTCCCATTTATATGGCTCAAAAAGCAATGAAGAGCGGGTTAGATAAATGATGAGTTGATCAAAGGCAAATTATTTGAGGGTTATTAATTAACGTAAATCGGCTGCCTGTAGAATTAGTATAACTTGACCTGCCTAATGTAATGATCAGGCCTCTTGAGCAAAGAGTTTTAAAAGGATGAACTAAAAATGAAAATTTAGTTAGAAGTTAAAAAATATTCCATTAATTTTTTTAACAAGGCTAACTTCTTGAAAATCCTTCAATCAAGTTGTTGTTTTTCCTTTGAAAAAAATCTTTTAGCATTTGATTTATAATAAATATAACTATTAATAGTAGAAAATGTACTTCAACATCATTTAGAACGTCTTCAAAATTCGAACAATATTTTTTTAATTACATGTCCTTCTAATGACTTTAATTTAAAGAAGTTGAATAATGACTCAAAAATATCTTTACATACTTTAAATTTGTTATACTTATAAGAAAAGAAATGGCTTGATGAATTATGTAAACAAAATAATTAAGTCTAACGTGCACTTGCTTCAACTAATTGTATGTTTTCATTATTGATATTTCTAAATTACATTTTCTATGAATCACACCTTCATTTTTTTTATATAAAATTTAGATTTAGATTATATATTCATGTCTTTGTAAGTCTTAGTTGAAATATAAAAAATACAAATTCATTTTTTCCTGTAGTTTTCAAAATAAAAAAGGTTTTTTAAAGCCATTTTCTTTTAAATAAATGACTTCATATATATATAATTTGGGGGCCTTGGTTCAACTTGAGGCTTTAGGCATTTGCCTAAGCTGCCTTATGGATGAGCCGCTAGTGATAATGATCCATTGATTTATCTAATATCCATGATTTTTTTAATCATTTTATCTGAAGTCACAGACTTTTCTTTTCTTAGGACCCATTTTTTAAACTTTACATGCACTCGACCTTGAGGGACCGTGCACGGACAAACTGTACATCGAATTATAAATATTGAAAAAGAAAAGAAACTTCAGATAAAAGAAAGGTCCATACATGGTAGTCAAATACAATATTGCCGAAATCCAAATGATAGTGTGTCCTCCGAGAAAGTGAAAAGGTAAAACTCAACACACACACTTATAGGCCGGCGGCTTTTAGGATTCTAGTGAATTATTGTAACACAAGTGTATTGGTGCATAAGTTGGTATTGGCTTAAAATGTACCAAGATTTCACCTCTATATATTTATGTGGTTCAAATTAATGAGTACGAGTCATTATATATATATATATATATATATATATATATATATAAGAGCATTATTTTGTTAAGCGGTAAAAAGTTTCTCGGATTTTTCTGCCTAATTCATGACCTGCTTAATTATGGAAAAGTAATAGGACCCAATTCCACTATTTATATTTATGTATAAAAGTAAAATTGAAAATAAGGAACGTTTTTATGTAAGATACAATATTGATCGTGAGATAACCATATAGGGATAGTGTTAGGAAAAAGTCAGTGGTGTCAAGGGTGAACAAATTAAGAACTCTAACATCCTAGCAGGAAGATATGATAAGTAGTAACTGTACATATACTGGCATTGGCATGAGGCAGTATAGTATAATAGTGACTTTAAAGATTGGCCACACCCGTTCTGGCTGCTGTGCTGAATTGCTTCCTTTGTTTGTATGATCTTATCCTTCCACACACTATTGCATGCATTATAAGTATATATGGCAGCTTTTTCTAATGCATGATATGAACATGCAGGCCCTGCATATGCCTGGCCCCACCACCATTCTCAAAAAAATGCAACAGAACATTGATGTAAGAGATGCAAATAATAATTATAATAATAATAATAAAAAAATAATAATAACAACAATAATATCATCAGTTATGGGATTTTTCTAGAGAAAAGGATGGTCATTGTAAGGCTGCTGTTCGCCATAACTTTGCTTCATCAGCTCTCTTGAGAAATTAAAATTTTGCACGCACGCACGCACATACATACTCTATGAATGTTTAGAAACTATACAAGTGTGTGTCATATCAATGCGTGTTTCTTGTCTATAGAATTTTGTTTTTCAGGAACTGACATGCCAATGGGGATAGAATTTGTGCCAACATGTTAAAAACAAAGCGTGAGATAAAAATATTGGTCATGAGGGCTTTAGTATCATGAAAAAAAAGTTTCAGTCACACCAAAAAGTTGTCACTAAAACTCTGGTAACTATAAGTTTTGGTTACACTAAAAATTAGTAACTATTCCTTTAAGGGTTTTATGATTTAACTTTTTGTTGGTTTTTTTTTTTTCCTTCGGAAGTTGATGTAATATTTTCTTTTCTCGACTTTGTATGTTCTTTTTTTTTCAAATAAAATGAGCGGAATGTTTGATGTGGCATATAAGATTCCAATATGTGCTAACTTGTAGGGTGTTTTTTGAATATTGGTTAGAATCAATTAGTTGAAAACACTGTTATATATAAGAGTTTTACATTGTAATATATGAAAACTTTATATTATAACAACTAAAGTTTTCATCCAATATTTATATATAAACCAAATACTTGGACAGAGATGTGTTTCAGCTTCACGTCAATGCCAGCTACAATCACTACACAAAAAATTACATTTAACGACATATTATTTACGACATGTAGTTTTTAAATGTCGTTAAAAAGTACATACAATGACATCTCCAATGAAGATATCATTAACGACATTTGAAACAATAATTAATGACATCTATATAGATGTTGTATTAAAAGTCTCCTTTTAACGACAATAGTTTAGTGTTGTTAAATTATTTAATGACAAGTAAGAGATATCGTCAAAGCCTTGAAGATTCCACGATATCTCTTATAGACGACATCTTGACCAATGTCGTCTATAAGGGGTGTCGTGGAATCTCTAAGGCTTTGACAACATCTCCTACTTATCGTTAAATAATTTAACGATACAAAACTATTGTCGTTAAAAGGATACCTTTAATACGGCATCTATATAGATGTCGTTAATTATTGTTTCAAATATTATTAACGATATTTTTGTTGGAGATGTCGTTATATATATTTTTCAACGACATTTAAAAACTACATGTCGTAAATAATATGTCGTTAAATTTAATTTTTCTTCTAATGAATCAAATTGATATCCCCCCTTTCTAACATATAATAAACGACCTTGGCCGTTGACATACATGATGTTGTCAATTGTCTTCACAGAATAAGCAGCGACATTTCACCATCAGTGGTGACACTGTTTTTTTGGAGAGATAGAGAGAGAGAGAGAGAGAATAGTATGACATTGGAGTTGGCTTCGCAAAACCGTTGATCTGATTCTAAAAGCGGGACCCAAGAGTGAGATAGCCACCATGGGTAAGCATAGTGTCGTAGCATCGTTAAATTAAAGCTCAAAGTGACGGTCACAGATAGAGATGGGAGTGTTATACGTGCATATACGAAATACACACACAGATGATATGTATTTTTACTGAGATTCTGATTCTGGTGATGAACAACCAGGATGCCAATGTACATAATTGATTTGCTGACCTAGCTAGCGGGTACAATTATTTTGACTGACAAAAGCGAGTCTACGAATGAGGGACGACCACGTCACCTTGTCACAACCTTAGAATTGTGGTTTACCCCGTGTGTCCACGTATCACGTCTAGTTCCACGGGACTATATTACGAGGCCTTTTTATATCAACACGTGCCCATAGAGATTTTGTAGATATAATAATAACGATTAAAAAGGGGGTAATTCATGGAGAAAAGGAAAAAAGCACGAGAAAAAAGTTTGGATAGCAGCCTAACGAAAAAGGAGGAATATAATTTTGCAGTTGGAGCTAGCTACCAGTGCAGCTGTAGTGAAAACGGCTTCTCAATGTCACTATAGGGATGCCATGCCCCGGCCCTCATGCAGTAAATTGGTTGAAGACAAAGGGCATAATAAATAAATAAATACAGCGCATATATACATGAGGTTTTCTTTGATCTAATGGATAAAATTTAATTCGAATGGTCTATAAGTTTTCAAAGCAAATGACTAAAGGGCATTTGCTTTTAGCCTTGCTAATCATTGAGATATATTGAAAGTTCATTATAGGTTTATCCTGTATGCAAGGGATTTTGATTTTATATGCTTCTTGGGGTTTTAGCATGAAAACCTTCTTTTCCTAGACTTTTACCATATGTGGGTACTAGAAAGGTAAGAGCAATTTGAGCTAAAGACAACTAGAACTAGTTGCTTCTCGTTATAGTAAGAAATAAGTATTACCACGCACCATATATTATGCTGTAAATGCTAATTGCAAAAATAACCCTGACATTCTCATTATTTAAAAATCAACGCTCTATTTTTGGATAATAAAAAAATTGAGGTAGTAATGTTACAAAATTATTCTTAACTCATCGATATCATGCCCGAAATGAGAAATTTTCTATTATATTCCAATAGCACTTTTAAAGAGTGCATGAAATAGTAAATTAGATATACAATTCTTTTTTCAGGGTAAGATACTTTAGGTATATACTAGTCTTCAACAATTGCAGTTTCTGAAAAAAAATGTCTTCAACCATTGTAGTCCAAACCCCAAACATTTTAAGAGTGTACGTACCTAAACGTCACACTAAACCCTCATCCTATTGTTTGTTTGACATGAAATAATTAAGCTTGAACTTGTAATTTGATAAACGCAAAAGTAAGGTCATTTTCAGCATTTACCTCCTTTCCTTGTTACTTACGAATGGGTACACGGAATCTTCATATCAAATATAACCTCTCTAAACCATGTTTACTTAGTGTGACGTTTACTTGAAATCTATATTACAATCAAAGTTTAATACAGAAAGATATATAGGTTTACTTTTAAGAACTCCCTTCATCAGGTAGTGGATTCAAATTCATTTAAATTCTATCTATATATTTTGTGATGGAGTCATGTCACGCACCACGATCCGAGTGGTAACGTGTCAGGTTAATTAAGTTAATTAAACCAAATTTTAATTAAATGATAGCAGGTTAAATAAAAAGTGATAAAATTTAAAACGAAATAATAAAAATAGTTAAGAACTAGTTGGGCCACACTGGGCTCATATTTATGCACACACATAGTATCGATATAAATAAATACAACCACAGCCCAATCAAAAGAAAACGATTATATATTACATGCCTTAAATTAAATAAGTAAATAACCTAATCGAAGACCCCTACGATCTAGGTGTCCGCTCGGTAGAGTCCCGATCAACCCTATGTTGCAATTCACCTAGTTGTGGGGGGGGGGGGTTTGTTGGGTGTGGATTTTAAAACAAATGAAAACTGTGAGAGAAAGGCTCAGTAGGATTTAAGCTTTTAAAACATTAAATTTTAATATGAAATTCATTATTAACACAAGGATTTTAAGGTACAGTAAATAAACCTTATTAATCACATTATGACCATTGGGTCCATTTTTTATCCTGAATTAACCTTATCATTTGTCTTGGCTAAAGCCAAAATAATCACCACTATAGTGGCCCAACTAGGTTTTGAGACCTACCTCGAAGGTCGCTCTCTACATGACCCGATCTTTGAATGTGGCGTCATGCCCCAATATATGATTCTGAACGATATATCTAACTCTTTTGGTACTATTCCTTTATTTAAGTCTCATATTACCAAGTTTTCCATTTACATTTATTATTCTGTTCATTATAATCATTTCATCATCCAAAAATTACTGAAAATAGTTGAATAAATATATCATAATCTTTTCTTGAAAACATTTCAAGAAAATATATCGTGGCCAAAACTCCATTAAAATCATGGCAACCAAAGAAGATGGTCTAGAGTCCTACGTCGTTATCTAGTGCGAGAATGTAGACACCATAGTCCCGACCGCTATACGTCAACTCCCTAGAATCACGAACAGCCTTAGATCCGAACTAGATCCATCAATATTTAACTCAGAGTATTCTACAATACTATGCTATCTCATGGCATCTTAATGTGCCTTTGATATTCACAAAATCATGCTACAAGGTCAAGTCTTTATTTATGTTTTAAATTGTGAAAACGAGTAAAAAATAGTTATTTTTATGTAGCTTGGTTGGCCAGCCGAACTCCATGATCCGGCCTACCAAACTTCTATAGTTCAGTCTGCTAGCCATCCCGATCCGGCCTGCCAAACCACTTGAGTTTGGCTTGCCGAAGAAATGAGTCCGGCCTGCTGAACTTATGAATCCGGCCTACCAAAGCTTAAGTTCTGCCTGCCGAACTGTCAAAATCTAAAAAATTCTAGATTTCAAGCCTCGGCCTCCTAGAGCTCAAATCTCACTTTAAACTTGTTTTTTATAGTACTCAGAGTATGGATAATGTCCAAAAATGATAAATTAACATAATAGAACAAATCTAAACACTTTTTAACAAGTTTTTCACAAATATTTTCAAATTATTCCAAAAATAAAAAAAGGAGAAAAACTTGATTTAGCTCAATTTTTGTCCAATTAAGCTTAGATTCATGATTATTTGGGTTTCTACAAACTTAGATTGAAGGGTTTCTAAGCTCAAAGAAACTCGGATTACAACTTACAAGAAGATTGCAAAATTTGAAAATAAACTTTGAAATTTTGAAAAAAAAAAGTAAATTAACCTCAATCGATCTTTGTACTGAGTTTGTAGACGCTCAAACGCGTCCCCGAGCTTCCAATTCCATTGAGAATCAAGAGCTCTCAATTGGTTTTTGGACTGAAAATGAGAGAGGGAAGAGAAAAAGAAAGAGACAATGTGAGAGGGAGAGAGGAGAGTCTGGGAAAGTGAGAGGGAGAGAGGAGAGTCTGGGAAAGTGAGAGGGAAAGAGGGAGAGCAAAAGCAATAAATAGAGGAGGGCTGCGTGGTTTTCCTCAAGTTGGAATCTATGTCCAGCACATGGTTTTCAAAGAGGGGCATATTGGGCATTTGATACATTGTTTTATTTCAAAATTTAAAATAGTTAATAAAAATAATTAAAAAATCAAATTAATTGAAAAATATCTCAAATTGATTAGATTAAGTTCAAATCACATTAAAGCACACTAATTTACTATTTATACATTAATTATGCTTGATTAACTTATTGAGTGTTACAAGTTATCAGATGTGCAATTATAGATAGACTGTTTGCAATCATGCCAAATAAATACCTTAGCACGAAGGTTTTTATAAGTTAGTTATTATAATATTTGAATAGTTAGTTCAAATTAAAAATATCGTAAATAGTAATTTAAATTTTATAAAAAAAATATTATAATAATATAAGTTTGAACTGAAATTTTTTTAATTAAAATCAGTGAACCAAACATCACATATAATGCCGCCAATTTTGTTGAATGCTGTGTATTTTGTTGAATCTAAAAAAATGGTCCCATCTCCATCGGCAAAAATACGATGCAGTAATAGACCTGTCGAAGTTGAAGAACGTCATATGTATTTATCCGTAGCCAGGCTTTGTTCTTGTTAGTCTCTGGAAACAAATCAGGGTCCTCGACGTGGGTGGACAATATCAATTCAACTAATTGAAGCGTACCAAATTTTCGTTTCGTAAGAGTGACAGCTGATGTTGAACGAGTGTGTGTCATCAATATTTCCTATTTCTTTCTTTCTTTCTTTTTTTATTCTTTTCCTTTTCGCTTCTTGAAAGAGTTAATGAAGTAACGTACTTTTTTTTTTGGTGAATTGTGGAGTAACGTACTTTATTAGCCCCATGATGGTTCCAGACCAATCACTTTTTGTGTGCAGATAAAAAAGTCGCTGGCCCTGTGAAAGAGGTCTATTTCAGAGTCGGGTGAGTGTTAGATAGACTACGCGTAAACAACACAGAAGACAGTGTACTCCCTTACATCTCCACCGTCTTCCTGACATGGCAAACTGATTTTCCCATTATTATTATTAGTATTATTATTCTTATTATTATTATTTAATAAAATATGTGAAAAGTGATTTGAGTACGTTAACGTGATATTTTGTTCATTAGTTAGAAACGAAAAATTTTCAATTCGATTATATTATTTCTTTCAAAAAGTTAAATTGTTACCCTTTTTTTTTTTTGTTTAAACTCCAACCCGCTCGGCCAGGGAAATTTTGAAAAAAAAGTTAAAAGAAAATTTAAAATTAAGTAAATGATTTATTTTTTTTACACTAAAAAAAAAATTTTTTTAGCATAAAAACTGTCTTAGTTTTTTTCAACGAAAAGAAAAAAATGACTGTATCGATTAGATAAACCTAATCAGGGTGGAAACAAAATTAACTGAAACTGTTTTGATGCTCAAAAAACTAGTTTTTTTTATATTTAAATACCTAAAAAAAAAGAGGTCATTGACCAAATAAAATTTTTTGAAAAAGTAATTTTTCAAAAACCTCCGTTCAGCTAAGAAAGAATTACAGGGTGTTAAAAAAAAGGCTAAAGAAAAAAAGAGCAAGAGAGTAAGACTATCATATTTGGACAAAAGCCTACACACAAGTCTATAGCAGCTAGCATTTCAAACTTACGATCTAAATGTCACGCACACAATCTAACGATTGTTGCATAATATAAACTAATATGTATAATTAATATAGATTAATACAATATGATTTATTTATGGCAATAATATAAGATACTATCTGGCTTATTTTATTTTATTTTTTTGGTTGCTTTTGAGGATTTTTTGGATAGATGTTGCTTATAATGTAGGTACTTATTTTCTCTTGCCAAGTTTTTCCCTGTGGTATTTTCTAACTAGGTTTTTAGTGAAATCTATTTTAGGAACTGATTTTTAAAGATAGAGTTTTGGCTTAACCTTTTGGCCTCAATTCCTCCTAGTAGCCACTAGGTTTCAGATTCTTTATCAAGATGAAAATTAGGGGAGGCACCCTTTGCAGTTGTATTTCCTTTTTCTTCCTGACGAGGGTACGGTTATTGAACGTCTCAGTCAGCCTATTAACAAGCTTTTCCCCCTATTTGGACCAACTCTATCTAGAAGCGCGCCCTTTCCGACGATTTGTTCAGAACTTGCTTAACGAAGTAGACGTAACCGAGCATAAAAATTGCGTGTTCAATATGTACAACAGCTAGCTTGGTCGAAAATGGGATCTAGAGCCCCTTTTTTCCCTCAGATTGTTTAGCCTTTTGTTACATTGATGGGAGGTGTGGGGCAAATTCGTTAGCGGGCCACTTGGCCTCTTATTCGTGTTGCAGCTAAAGATTCGTGACAATGGCATAGGTAGAAGCACCGAGTGTCCTGCGACGTAGTCATGTTTGTTTTTTTTCTTGTTTTTTTTTTTTTTTGGGTTTTGGGGTAGATTGTTCAGCAGAAGTGGTTCCTTCTTACGTTCAACTCGTTTTTATCCCTTTTTACCTCCTTCTCTAAAAAATTTCTGCTAGGTACTTCGTGCGGGATGAGTTTGCTATTAGGTGCTAACCAAATTAAGATGTTTTAGCTTTTGTTCATACTTCTTGTTTTTTCTCCTCAATAAAAAAAACATATAGGATATTATATGCCATATACTTAAAGTTATATAGATTTTGAATATATAATAGCCTTTTATGGAATCGCTAATAAAGGTTGGACCTTTTAAAGACTTTAAAATTCATCTTAAAAGATCAGCATTGAATTAAGTATAGTGGCCTAATTTTCTTATAAGCCTATGATTATTTTTATATAATTTAAATGATGTGAGACTTGAATTAATTTTTAAGTTTTTCATATCTTCTAAATAATCCTCTCTTCGAAGTAACCAATCTTGTTTTAAACAAATCCACTGCTGGTTTTAGCCTTTTCTTTTTTTTCTTTTTTTTTGGCCTCTAATACCATAGCAGTTTACCAAACCCCCTCCCAAATCCAAACTATATAAATTTCACCCAAGTACAAAATCCATGCAGTACAGTCTTATTCGTCAGGCTAATGATGTGCATAGTAAGATCCTAGTTGAATCAAAGCCTTATTAACTGCAAGTACATTGTGAGCTTTTAGAAAGTATTAAGGCAAAGAGACGGCCAACGTATAGAACTAGTCTAAATTTTCATAATTAGGTTTAGATTTTTTTAGGGGATAAATTAGATTTAGATTTGTATTATTTATGGTTGAGCTACGGTAAAGCATATAACTATGATCCACTAAACAAGCGCGTACGTACACGCGGAAACTTTACAATTCAAAGAGTAATCAATAATGAATCCTGGCAATTATGTCAGCATTAGTCGTAGTGGAGCAAACAATATATAATTAAATCCTAATATTACGTTTGAAAAAAAAAGTAGACCTTAAAATTAATAGGAGAAATACATGCACTTAAGTTACATGGAGATTGACGATTTTCAAGAAATAAATAATGCTCAAAGTGCTATCACGCATGCATGTAAAAAGCACATATAGATCGTTCGATCATATCACAAGAAATTGCGATATTAGGCATTTGGCATTAATTCACATATTTTATTTGGTGCGCTTTAGCTTCAAGCAATTGTGACATGAACATTAAGTCTGAACTTTGACCGAAACTCTATACATTCAAAGATGTAATTATCCTACAAGCCACCAAATTTCCTTCTCTAGATAAGCAAGCAACCGGCCATGTTCCACAATATTGAAAGATATATATATATATATATATATCTATATCTACACCGCATTTTGATCCTATTACAAGAAAATGACCCCAAATTAGTTTGGTTATAATTTTCTTGTCCTCAATAACTCTCTCTATAGATACTTTAATTTATTGAACGCAGCAATAGCTAGTTTGTGGTTCATTCAAAAAGGAATATCTGTTGTACTTGACAAGAAGGAATTCCTTGCTTATGGTTTGGTTAATGGATAAGGAGTAAGATGGCAAGTGGAATAATTTATCTAAAGAAAACGACTTGAGCTTTCCATATCCATTGATAGTTATTTATTGCCTACATATCCACATTAAATTAGACAGTTTTTATATGAGAAGCTCAAAAAAGTCTATTACATAATTATAACTTTGTTTTTATCCACTGAACCTTAGTGCAAAAGCTCTAGTACCACTAATATAGTTGAAAGCTGCTGGCCGTATGTACCGCCGCTTTCTCCAAAGGTTGTGTCGTGTCAGCTTACTTGATAATAGTCGACTTTATTTTGTTAGGGTAGTAACACATTTTTCTTTTTGACTAACAACAACAACAACAGCAACGACAACAACAATAATAACAGTGTGAACTTTTATCGAATCCGGGAATGGAGGATAACAAAGGACCGAGATGATCCCCAAGGTCATGCACTTGCTCAGCCGTTAATACTAGCTAGTCTCCTCACTTACAGGAAAAAGTCGAAGCAATTATTCATAAAACCGATTTCCAAGTTATTTGCTTTCTTTCACCATTCACCAATGATCTTAAGAGTGCTTGGAAACTATTAGGGTGCTCAAGAGCATTGGTTACAACTAATTTTGGTTAAAAATATTATAGCATGTAAAAGCCTATTGTAGCATATAATTTTCTTGACACTATAGCATATGACACTTTCACACTATAGCAACTCAAAGTTTTGGTTCTAACTCATATTGTCAAATACCACATAAGTTAAAACTGTAAAATTATAACATGTAAGAAAAAAAAGCTCTCACATGCTATAGTATTTCAATTCTATAGCATGTTTTTATTTAGACTATAGTATACTTTTATTTTTTATTGTATCATTTGAAAGTTTTATGCTATAACAATTAAAACTTTGAAATTAAAACAAAGCAAGTAAAATTACAAAGTAACTCCACAATATAAATTTTATTACGATAATCCCAAAGGACCCAAAAAGCTGAAATAACTGCAAAAATCTGAAGGTGATGATTCAAACTGTTCATATTAAACTTGAAAGCACAATTAAAAAGCTCCTTCACTTTCTAAGAACTATCATCATGACAACTGATAATTTTATTCAAGGCAGCCTGTGTTGGAACTGAATCTAATGTATGGGTTAATATATTAAATAAATGTGAATTAAAGGCTATCAGATAAGTATAACGTCCCGAAATTTATTTAAATGTTATCAGTTAGTAAAATAGTAGATTAGTGTGCGATAATAAGTATTTTAAACTTAATTTGAACATTTTGTGAAATTTCTGAAATTAATGTTGTTTTGATTATTTTGATGATTTTTAATTATTGTAAATTATTTTTTATTTGTTATTTTGAATTTTGAAACAAAATAATTTGTCAAATGACCAACAAGTCCCCCGAAGGAAAACCATGTGCAAGACATGGTTTCCCTTCTTATACTGCTCTCTTTTCCTCTATTTGTTCTCACTCTCTCCCTCTCCTTCACCCAACTCTCTTTCACTCACTCTCTCTCTCGTTCTCTCCCTCTCTTCCTTTGTCTTTCTTCTTCTCTCAAAAATTTTTGAATCAAAATCAATATCAAGCTTTGGGTTAGTGGATTGAAGGCTAGGGAATGCGATTTAGCAACCATGACTTCGATTTAAAGCTTCAATTCGAGGTTAGTTTCAAAATTTCTAAACTTTTCTAAATTTTTTCAAATTTCTTAGTATTTTGAAATTTAAGTTTTCCTAAGCTTAGAAAATCACCAACCTAGGTTAAAGAAACTTAAAACATCTAGAATCTAAGCTTTGTTTGATCAAAAACATATTTAAATCAAGATTTTCTATTTTTCTCCCTTTTTCTTCAATTTCAGGATTTTTTCAAAATTCTTGTCCAAATCATGTTTTAATGAATTAAAAAGTAATCTATTATGTTTTTCTATCAACCATGATCATTATTTATGCCTGAGATTTGAGAAAACATATTGAAATTGAAGATTTGGGCTCGGGAGGCCAAGAACTTGTGCCTGAAAAATTTTAGAATTTTTCCAGATCGATAGGCTGAACTTCATGTTTAGCAGGCCGGATTCATGAGTTTGGCAAGTTGGATTCATACGACCTGTAGGACGAACCTGGAAAAGTTTGATCAACCGGACCTGGACTTCCAGCAGGCCGAACTACATAATTCAGCCGACCGAACCAGGTCAACCAGCAAGCCGATCGGGCATGGTGAGATTTTGTTATTTTTCACCCGTTTTTACCGTTTTGAATCCCGATTGAGATTCCAACCTTGTAAAATGATTTTATAAACTTAAATGGCACACTAGGACACCATGAGACATTTTAATGACATAGAATATCTTAAGTTAGATACTGATAGACTTAGTTATTATACATTTAAGATTGTTTGTGGTTCCGCAGAGCTAACATGTAGCGGACCGAGATTGTGGTGTAGGACACCAGCACGAGTATTGAAGTAGGACTTCTATTATCTTCTTTGGTAACCTAGTTTTAAAAAAAAATGATTTTGGCCCAAAACAGATTTTCATTAAAAATATTTTCAATGATCGTTTGAGATGGGATTTCATTGTCTGTTTTTATAAACAGTAGACTGAGGATATTTTCATAATAAACCTCATAATAAATGTAAATGAGAATACTTGATAAAAAGACATTTTAATAATTATAGAAAGATATGTATATATATATATATATATATTAGGACATGATGCCATATCAAAGATCAGGTCATGTAGTGCGCGACCTTCGTGGTAGGTCTCAAAACCTAGTTGGGCCACTTCGGTGGTGAATATTATAGTTTGCCCGGAAAAGATAAAAGGTACTTTTTGGACGGACTGTTTTTAATAAAATCTATTTAAATGAATTTATTTATTTGACTTTATTTCCTAAGGTGAAGTTTTATTTAAATTATTTATCTGTTTAAGATATAATCCGGCTGAGCCTTTCGCTCACCTTTTAAAATCTTTTCCCCTCTAGGTGGAGTTCAGGTTAGGATTGGAGAGGAGTCCACAGACAGGACATTCGAACAGTAGAAGAATCAAGTAGGTGAGTAGTAAAATCAAGGCATGTATTATTTAACTTTATCTTTACTTTGGACTGTGGTTGTCATTTAATATTGTTAGTACTATGTATGTGCACAAAATGTGAGTTGGTGAGACCCATTCTCATTTCTCCTTACTTCTTAATTTTCATTCCCTCATTGTTTATTATGTTATTATTACATGTTTAATTACTATAATTGTTTGCTTTAAAAAGGTTTTAAAATTATCACTTTTTCATAGATAATTTCTTAATTCTTAAACTCATGTCTAACTAAATTTCTACTTAATGAACTAAATTAAACTGTCACGTCAACTCCCGTACTCCGGGGTGTGACAGAATGGTATCAAAGCTCAAGGTTATGAACCTTGAGAGTTGTGCACACATAGGTACGACAATAAAATACCACTGACTGTAACGCCCGCCTAATTCGATGTAACGGATAATGTTATATTAATAACGACGTTAAATGTTATATTAATGATAAGGATAAGTGTTATACTCATGATATGTGTTATGATATATGATAAATGGTGCTAACCATTTTATTTTATGTGTTATGACAGGTGACGCTCGCGTGGAATTGATGTGCTCAAATGTTCATGTCATTAATGTTATATGTTTAATTATATTTTTATGGATAATTAAATGTTATGAATGATTTTTGTATTTAAGGACAGATCGACAAGCCGGACAATTCAGTTCGACAGGCCGAAATGATTTCCTCAGAACGGTAAGCCGATGGTGTGCCATCGGCAAGCCGGACTTCTGAGATCGGTAGGCCGATGACAGCTGACAAGTAGTCAGCAGAAATTTCACAAAATTGTGATGAGGTAGAATTTATGATATGAATGATCTGTTCTGGATAATTAACATAATTATGGAATGATTTCTTTAATTTTGGTAATGAAACATTTGATTTTTCATTTATTTGAGTTAATGGATAAAATTTTCCCGTTTTACAAAGGCGATTTATGGCAACTCGAACCGATCTTGGAAATTTTGACTTTTTCTCTTTCAATTTTATCCATTTACACGTATTTGGCTTGGCATTTAATCAAAAAAATTTCTGATTTGTAATAAGAGGATGAGTTTTTCTTTATTTTATTTCCATAACTCTCTCTCTCTAATTCTCTCACACACAATCTCTCTCTCTCGATTTTTCTCTCTCTCTCATTCTCTCTTCTTATCACATTTCCCTTCCTATTCATCCTCTCAAATTTTTCCTCTGTTATTATTATTTGTTAAATTATTGAAATTTCTTTGGAGTTAATTCAAGAAGTATTAAGGAAGAATTCGTTCTAAGGTAAGAATTTATTTTTTTGCATGTTTGAATTTTTTCTTCTCTTTAAATCGACTACCATATCTTCATCTATGAACTTTATTTTTCTCTGAATTTTTAATATGTTATGTATGCATGTGTTATGTGATTTTTCCCCCAAGTCTCACGTTATTTTGAATTTTATATAAAAAGTTATGAATTTTCTATTCTCCACCACTCA